>BQNB010051006.1:0-16591 GCA_026074375.1 Tanacetum coccineum | reverse complement strand
TGTTTTTAAGAGTTACAAGACCCACCTTATATCAAAACGAACCTTAGAACATCCTTTATCATTTTAAAAGCCTAAAATAAATTTCAAAAATTTCTCGACACGCTACGACGCGGTCAAACTTTCTGGTCAAACATAATAATTATACCAATACCATCAAACTTTGGTCAATAACCAAATACTCTTTCGATAATTTCCGCACTTGAATCTTATAGCACATAACATATAACACGCAATGTATTTAAATTAATCAACACAAAAACATAAATAGAAGCTCACAATGCTATAACAAAAACCAACTATGGTTTCCCCCTCTTGGTTGAAATCAGACGAACACCAAACCCAAATAAACAAAACCTATTTCAACACAATCAACCTTCAAGAACACTAATC
This sequence comes from Tanacetum coccineum, assembly GCA_026074375.1. NCBI lineage: Eukaryota > Viridiplantae > Streptophyta > Magnoliopsida > Asterales > Asteraceae > Tanacetum > Tanacetum coccineum. Next base: position 16,201 of record BQNB010051006.1, on the reverse strand, counting down.
TAGCTCTTTTAAACACCCCTTTATACTCGAAATATTCAAGAACCAACCAAAAATCTAACTTCTTCAAAACTTATTGCATGTAGGATTTTAATAGTGGGATTTGTAAGCCTCGATACAAGGATTAATAATATGTAAACGGATTTAATTGCATGTCAAAAAATTGGCCAGAAAGTGGTGGTGAAGGGTTGGCCGGTCGTGGAGCTAGGGATGAGGAGGAAGAAAAGAAAATTTTGTAAAGAGTTTATGTGTGTGTATAAGTTTCCTATTTATAGAAAACCACTTTGGCAATTCTAGTCCCTCTTTCTCACTAATACTTCAAAGTTAATACAACAGTGTTTATTTTGTTAATAAAATCGGCCAAAGAATCGGGTCACATCACGTTAGTAAATATTTTAAATCCGTCCCACTAAATTTACTTTAAAACGTTTAATAAAACGTTAAATTACGTAAAACAAGACCTTTAAACACTGTTTTTACAAAAACTCGGGGAAACGCCGTAAAATACATAAATAACATAATCACGCTCTCGGAGCGACAACATAAATTTTTTTGACTTTCTTAGACGCTAAAAACAAATAGAAACTGAATCACGGCTTGAAATTACCCTATAAATGGAAATTTTTCATCAAACCTTATATAGTATAAACGACTATAATTAATTACGTAGCAAAAATAATTATCTTAGCTCGGGATAAACGTTGACCTGAAACTCGCGTTGTTACAGAGAGTGTCCGATTTATGATCGAGATTGATACCGTGACTACCGAGGATGGATAATCGGTAAGTTTCATGAGCTTTGTGATGTATTTTGAGGTTTCTGAGCATATTCGGTAGGTGTATTCACGGTGATTAGTGATTCTTGAGATCGAAAATGGAGTAAACGTGAGTATTTTACCGGATTTGAGCATTTTCAGAATAGTTACGATATCGAAAGTTATGGTTTGATAGAATTCAGAAGTTTTGCTATTGTATTCATATTCTTGGATGTACTACTGAGTTTATACTGAGTTGTAATATTGTACGTGTTTTCGGCTCTATCAGAAAATGTATTTTAGGATTCACACTTTTTTGGTTTTATCGAAAAGTGTGTATTAGAATTTACTTCTTATTCTCGGTATAAGCATAATCATTGTAATAGATACGTAATTCTCGGTTTTATCGAGTTTTACGTTAGGAAATATCAAATTCGAAACAATACAAGTTTATTGATACAAACTCGATTTTATCAAGTTTGTGTCAAATCGATATTTTTCAAAGTTAAAAACTGATTTGAGGATTGAAAAGTGATTTACATTTTTGGTTTTATTGAAATTATGGTCATTTTTGAATTCAAAAGTAAGGAAAATATCAATTTCGGTTATATCGAAGTTGTACGTTTCATTTTCGAAAATAACATCCAATTTTGATACTATTACGGTTTTATCGTGATAGTTTAAATCAATTTTTTGACTATTAACAAATCGTATTTTGAAAATCACAAAGTTCTGAGTTTGATTAAGTGTTGTCCGAGATTAAGTGTTGTTCGAGTTTAGTTATATCCGAGAAGTATTCCGAGTTTGAGACTTAGTTATATCCGAGATTTAACGTACCAAGTTTAGTTCTGTTCGAGATCTGATTTACCGAGTTTAGTATTCATCGAGAACAGTTTTACTGAATTTGGAAAACGGATTTGAGACACGTGATATACTTGATAACTTGAAGGTTTTTGGTTGATCACAAATAGAACTTTTTTTCGTCTACAAAGATCCAAGTTTTGAATCACAAGAAATGTCAACGTCTAATGCACATCAACAATCTCTTGCAGATGCCGGTTCTAAGACTAGACCTCCGATGCTTGAGAGAGGTAGCTATATACCATGGGCAAGTTATTTTAGAAGATACCTCAATCGAAAGAGAGAAAATAGAAAGTGGCTTAACAAGAAAATTGATGAAGGTCCATATGAGTTTAAAGTATTCACTCCTTTTGAAACTGAAGCACCAAGGCTACAAAAAGAAGAGGATTTAAGAGGAGATGATTTGAAACACTATGAACCTGAGATTGATGCGATGAACTTGATTCTAATCTCTATTCCAAATGACATCTATAACTCTGTGGATGCTTGCACTACTGCAAAAGCTATATGGCAAAGAGTTGAACGTTTAATGCTAGGAACTGTGCAAAACCAGGTTGACAAGGAAACACGTTTCAATAATGAGTTCGATCAATTTGTTGCTGAACCAGGAGAAGCACTCGTCTTAGTATACAATCGTTTTACTTAGTTAATGAATGAATGTTTTGGAACGAAACCATATCATTTTCCCAAAAGTCACCATTAACACAAAGTTCCTAAACTGTCTACAACCTAAATGGCTAAAGTATGTTACTCAAGTTCGTCTTGCAAAAACATTGACTGAGGATTCTTATGATGATTTGTTTTATTACCTTCAACAATTTGAGAAACTGGTAAATGCATCAAGAGCAAAGAAGTTAGAGAAATCCCATGATCCTCTTGCATGGGTAGCACACAATGGTTCCTCATCCAAAACCTCATCACCATTCTATGTCACACATCCCTCTTAAGTGGTTGACTATGATGATGATTATCAAGGGGATACAGTTCAAAAAAACTCTGATGGTCCACTCACTTCTGTGATGATTTTACTCGCTCATGCCATTACTCAAAACTTCTCTAATCCAACAAATAAGAATTCTGGTAATGATGGCAGAAATACAAGACGTTCATATGTTCAAGAGGAAGTCATTGAGAGTAACACTGTTCAGAATGATGCTGGAAACATTCAGAGAACTCTTTGAAATGCGTCTTCAAGAACTGTTGCAAATGTTCAATGCTACAACTGCAGTGAGAAAGGCCACTATGCTCGTAATTGTCAAAAGCCAAGAATCAGGGATTCAAAGTACTTCATGGAACATATGCTGCTAGCAAAACAAGATGAAGCAGGAGTCATTCTTACTGATGAACAAAATGATTTTCTCTTTGCTGATGTTTCCCGGATGGAAGAAATTAAGGAATTAAGTGCAAACATATACTTGATGGCTAGAATTCAACCAACAAACATTGATGGGTCAAGCAATGATTCTGCATTTCTTAGTAAGGTACAAACTCCATCTACCAGTTATGTGAATCCGCTATTTGCTAAAGATAACCAAGAGCAAAAGTATCCGATGCAACCTAAAATTATTAACAAATTAATTAGCGATGATCAAATTAATAGCAATATTATATTTGATGAACCAAATGAAGATGTTAATAGTGGCAGTGTTAAAAATGTTAACAATGTTCAAGACTCATATGAAGTAGAGAAATTAGCAAGAAATGCATATAAGGAAGCTGAGAAACAACAAATAATTGCTAAAAGAGTTCAACAACAAAACATAAAGTTGACCAAACAGCTTGAGTTGTATAAGGAAAAGGTTTGGGTTTTTGAAATAACCAAAGAAAAGATCACTAACTACTTTAATGAATATATTAAGGCTCATCGAAAAGCAAAATGATTTGAACAAGAGTCACAATCTCAATTTATTCATGATCGAGACATCATTCGAGATTTAGAACAACAACGTGATAAATTAGATCAAAATGTTGTTGAATTAAAAAGGCAAACTATGGAACTTCAAAAGACTCAATCAATTTTGAAACGCAAAATGAATGAAAATGAAGATCAATACCAGGACATAGTTCTAAATCTCAAAGCGAAGGTTAAAAATAATGTGGACACGATGTTATAAATTAGTAATTCTTTACAAGGAATATTTATGCTTGGACCAAAACCAATGTCATTTTATGATTCAAAGTTGAAACATGGTTTGGGGTATGCGAATCCTTATACTCTCAAGAAAGCAATTTCTCAAAATCCAAAATTATATGATGCTTCTTGCTTGGATGATTCAAAAATTCATTATGAATGTTTAAGATACTGAGGACATTTTTGAGGATGCTACCAAGAGTCAAATAAAAATAAAAAACAAGATAAAAGATCTAATTGCTATTGAGAAAAAACAAAATGTGTCTACAGTTGACTACAACAAGTTAAATGCTCTTTATGAACACTTTGTTCCACAAAAGGAACTTTCTTTGAACAAAAATATTTTCCACCATCTTTTATATCTCCTGAAGATCCTACAAATGAAAGTTCAACATATTCTTCTTCTGAGACACAACCCACTAAGAAACAAATGCCTAGTGCAAACCCAATACTAGCGTATTTGAATCAAATGGAAAATGATTTTCAAATATTGTTTGAATTATTACAAACAAAGTCTAAACGGGAGAGCATTTTTTATACCTCTCTAGAAGAAATACGGTTGAATGAATTTTGTCAATGAGAACTTAAACCAATAATTCAAGATTTGCAGTTTAAGTTGGAAATCTTTTGAAAAAAGATTTTTAAGAGATATAAAAGAAATGTAAGATGTTTTTGAATCAATAGAAAGTGATCTTAGTAAGATATGGAAACAAAATGAACTTTTAAAAGATCAACTCTTGGAAGCAACACTCAAGCATGAAATCGAATGTTGTATGTTGTTGAGTCATGAACGTGTAGATAATAATATGAAAGACGAGATTGAGAAAGTTCAAAGGGACTCTACTAAAATCCGAGAGGGCATGTAAAAACGAATAAACATTCTTGAAAACGATGTTCAAAGATGTCAAAAACAAAGTCTTGATTTTGAATTAAAGTTGTAACATGAAAAAGAAAAACAAAAATGTGAATCTTCTTTGGAAAAACGTTTGTGAAACCTCTTGGATATCAAAAATGAAAAAGCTTGAGAGTGAGAACGTGTCTTTGGAATTTCAAGTTCAATCTTTGATAAAAGAACGGGAAAATGTTAAAACAGAATATCAAAAACTTTTCGATTCAATCAAAAAGACTCGTGCTCAAACTCACAGGGAAATCAATGAATTGATTGAGAATGTTAAATTAAAGACATATGCTTATGCGAACGTTCGTGCTCAAAACCTAAGATCTTTTGATAACAATATCTGAGTTGAGAGCTAAATTGAAAAATGTTGAAAACGGTAAGTCTGTAAACACTAAGTTTGACAAAGCAAATGTTTCTAAAAAAGTTCTTTGTGTCACACCATCAAATAAACATGTTTTTCAAAGGAAAACCGTTGTTCTAAAAACAGAAGAGAAACATGTTTTTTCAAAAACAGTCACTTTACAGACTTCACCTAACAAACAACAAGCTGGTGAGAAAAACAAAAATGTTATTGCACCAGGAATGTACAAAGTAGGAACGAGCCAAGTCACTAATACAAATAAAGCTAAGAGTGTTTTATCTTCTACAGGACTAAGCGCTACTTCTAGTGTTAGAAGACCATCGAATAGGGATTCATCGTTCAAGAATAGTGTCGTTTCAAACACTAAGAATTCATCAAAGAAAGTAGAAGTTTCTGATAGGACAAATAAAAAACCAGATGTTGCATCTAAGAATGTTGCGTTAAATATGTTTGTAACTAATGATGAAATCAAAAATGCTCTTTTAGCGAAGAATGTGTTATGTGTTTCTTGTGCTAAGAATGTGCTTATCCCGTGTCATGATAATTGTCTTGCGAAATATAAATTGAATGTGCATTCGAATGTTAGAAGAGCCTTATTTACTACTCCTAGAATAGTAAAATCAACGTTTAAAGATACTACTCCAGTAGTTTCTAAAATTAGGCTTTCTGTTATGATCGTTTAATCTAAGTCCTTAGATACTACTCCCGCAGTGTCCAAAGATAAGATAGTTACGAATACTCCCTTAAGTGCCAAAAAACAAGTTCTCTAGTGTCTTTTCTGTGCAAGATAGTTTACTTAGCAAATACACGAAGAACAAAATTTGAACGAGTCGAATGTGGCAAAAGTGGTACGAATTACAACTAAATGTTGGTTGGTTACCAGTCAAAACGATTCATCATGTTAATAATAGTAAATCCACTATTAAAACATCGATTTCTGCAAAAAAATGTTGGTTGGTTACCAGTTAAAACGACTCTTCATATGTTGCAGGTTGTTCAGATCGTTCTGTAGATTGTTGATAGTGGTTGTTCTAAGCATATGACAGGTGATTGTTCACTGCTGAAAAATTTCATTGAGAAATTCATGGGAACCGTCCACTTTGGGAATGATCATTTTGCAGCAATCACAGGATATGGTGATTATGTATAAGGCAACATAATGATTTTTCATGTATATTATGTTGAAGGCTTAGGACACAATCTCTTCAGTGTTGGACAATTTTACGACGGTGATTTAGAAGTTGCTTTTCGTTCAAAAACATGTTACGTGCGAAATATGGAAGGAGATGATCTGCTTATAAGAGATCGTGAATCCAATTTATACACTATCTCCATTCCCGAAATGGCTGCTTCTTCACCCTTTTGTCTAATGTCCAAAGCTTTTTTCGACAAAGTCATGGTTATGGTACCGCAGACTCTCGCATCTTAATTTCGGTACTATAAATGATCTTACCAAACATGACTTAGTTGATGGTCTTCCGAAGTTTAAATACGGCAAAGATCACCTTTTTTAGTGATAACATCAAATATTTAATACTTTTTAGTAGCAAAATACCCCTTATATTACCTGCAAATGTTTCACTAATACTCGAAAACGAGATATTTTCTATCATTTTGTAGTTTTCAGGTGAAATGCAAGAAAATGACAAGAAACATGGGAAAAAGGACTTAAAGTGTAATTATCTGAAGAATGTTACGGCGTAACACCAAAAATGGTTACGCCGTAACATATATTAAGCAAGTACGAAGATCAAGGACAACTTTACGGCGTAACACCATATCTAGTTACGCCCTAAACAAGTATTTAGAAGGAAATCCTACCCAAGATAGAGTTACGGCGTAACACCCCTTATGGTTGCGCAGTAACCATGAAGATCTACAAATATGGAATGAAGATCACGTACGTATAAAATATATTTGAAGGTTATGGCGTAACGCAATATCTGGTTACGCCGCAACAATTGCTTATTTATGGAATGCCGTGTAAGAAGGTTACGGCGTAACACTTTTATCAGTTACACCGTAACAAGTTCGATACTTATAAATAGAGACCTCATTCAAGCTATTCCGACATCACTTCCTCCACAGACAATTGGAGAGGCGACAAAGGCTTCCAACCTTCGGAGAATTCCACCTAGAGTCCAAGGGAGATCACACTTTATTTACTTTTTATATTTAATCGTTCAAATACGAATACTATAAGAATTATGATCTTCAATCTAATGAATACTATCCTATTTTCTTGCCGTGTTTCTGTTACCCATGAGCGGCTAACACTTAAGTGCTGGCCTATTAATGTATTTCTATGATATGATGTTAGTTTCTTGATAATATGGGTTTCGTTAGATATCCCTTGACAATCGTGTAACCTTGGTTTTGGTAAGTCGGGTGGATTTTGTACCTTGCTTGCCTCTTATTAGATTATTCATGATCAAATATGGGATCCATGAGTACTAGGAGGATCTATGACTCCCATCACTTCATCCCTAGTGTAGGAACTAACCGTTCTCTGCACGTATCACTTAATATACTTAAAAAGCATAGGAACTCTTTCAGAGGGGGTTAATAATCTGTATAGGTTATTAGATAAGTTTTGGGAATAGTTAGAATTTTCACTACAACATGGATATCCTACCTCCTATACGATTTGGACTGAGTCGGAATCGCAGGAAGTATAGGATAGACTAAATATACCTATTCAAGTCTATCGACCTTAGAAACCACTAATGAAACCATACTTTAACATTGCACATAAAAACGTTTTCATAACAGTAGTAATGAAGTAACTAGGTTAGCATGTTTTCTCTCCTTATATCTCCAACCCCTTTTAATTTTTAGTATTTAATTTTATTGTTATTTTAAATTCTTTTCAAAATCAATTCAAAAACCATTTCTAAACATGACATTTCAAATTAAAACTAATTACAACTTAGCTCTTGGGACGACCTTAGATTTACCATTCCATACTACCTACGATCGGGTTCTCTGCCCGTTAGTGCGTTGTTAGGTAGATCGAGTTTTTTAAATTTAAAACTTGATAAATTAATATTTTAAAATAAAATACGCATCAAGTTTTTGTCGCCGCTGCCGAGGAGCTAAAAATTAGTAATAATTTGAATTTCTATATATATATCCTTTTGTAAATATATTCTGCTAGTTTTTCTTATAAGTTTTCAGATATGGAAGATGATGTAGACATCAGCGCGCTCACCATGGAGCAGTACATAGCTTTGATTCCAGATGACATTAAACCATGCATAGTGAACCCTAAGATTGGCGATGACGTCGAATTTGAGATAAATGCAAACTTTATGAGGGAATTAAGACGCAAACTTTTTGCAGGCATCAATGATGAAGACGCTTACGAACATGTGCGTACGGTATTAGAGATTGTGGATTTCTTCCACTTCCCTGACGTTACTCACGATGCAATTATGCTTAGGGTATTTCCAATTACATTCAAGGGACGAGCCTTGAGATCGAAAAACAGGCTTCCAGCAGGGACATTCACTACATGGGATTTCCTTAAAAAGGAATTTATTTAGAGATATTATCACCCTTTCATAACTGCCAAGAAATTAGAAGAAATCCGCAATTTCAAGAAAGCAAGGGACGATACATTATATCATGCTTGGGAAAGATATAATGATCTTCTTTACCAATGTCTGTTGCACAATCTAAACTGTCAACAAAAGGTTCATATCTTCTACACTGGATTAGACATCTCTACCCGCAAAATTCTCGACTCTAACGGATTCATTCCTCTGATGACACCAACACAAGCCCTAGAATCAATACAAGTCATGGCAGACCATTCGCATGACTGGTATGATGAAACAACCACTAAGGAAAGAATCAACGATGTCTTGGACAATGTTGATGCCATTCACGAAAGTTTCAAAGGGGAACATCTAACCAAGGAGTACCCTCTCAAAAAAGATAAGGCAATCAAGCATAGCAGATATATGGAATCCTTAGAAGAAACCATCATCAAATTTTGAGAAGACACAATTAAAAAACAGACCACGAATGATGAAAGGATGAGGAAGATCCTTAAAAACACGGAATCGAACATAAGGGCACTTAAAACTACAACAAAGAACCTACAGGAAAAATCTTATCAATTAACCTATAAAGTCCTTACTAATATAGGAGATAAAGTTGAGGTAGTAACGACAATGGGTAAGAAAAACATGAAGGAGCCGGTTCCTCATGACTTATCACCTACGCCGTTTCTAGGACATTTGAAAAAATAAATGGGTAGCCCTTACAGAACTCACGAAACCATTCACATGATTGGAAATCCTGAGGAAATTCATAATGCGAAAGCTTAGGAAGATGAAGGGGACATGGATGTCGGTTGGGACATTTCAAGCAAGGATGTAGAAAGTCTAAGGCAATTTCTAACACCTACCATACACACTTTACCCAACCTTGAACCAGTAGTGCAACCATGTATACCACTAGGACCAGTCCATGATAAGGATAAAATTGTAAGGGAAAAGGAACAGGATTATGATATTCCTCTAAATGATAGCATAATGCAACCTTTGACCCCTCAGACGGTTCACATCACACCACTTGACGACAATTATGTAGCACCGGCTACAAATCCTATGTCTAACAAGCAATTAAACAAATTTAAGGAGGAATTTTCTAATATTACAAAGGTTGCCGAAAAGGAATATGATACCCCTGTTATAAAGACATATGATTGTGAGACCTTCATTCAGAAATTACTACACCAAGTAAGCCAATCATCAAGGGAAATAAAATCTCAGCAACAATATGGTTCTAATTTGTCATTCCCCTACCCAGTAGCAAATCATGGTGTCCATTGATACTCTCACTTGCACTTAATCTCGAGTGAGGGAAGGAACACCTTATTACTTAGAAAATAAGGGTGGAGTCAAGCTCGTGACTCAAACAAAAACAAGCGCTTTGTGGGAGGCACCCCATGACTATCTTCCTTTTTGCATTAGTTGGTTTGCATGTTTCTTACTTTGTTTTACAGAATCCAGAAGCTAAGAGGCAATTATTGTCACACCCCCAGACGGGGTCTGGATGGAATACGTGTCCGAGGGCGTGACGTCATAACAATCCGAACACAAAGCAATAAAGAACGACTACTAATCATGGACGTTTGAAAAAAAAGTTGTACTCGTTGCATAAAGAAAATTTATTTAAGTTTTATAACCAATCATATGAAAGTTAAATGTAGCGGAAGCATAACAAAGTTTGATAATGACAACGAGTACATAAATAGATAAGTCTTGAAATCGGCGAAGTCACATAACACATAGACTCCATTTAGCATCAAGAATCAAGCCAAGCTAAGCACCTGGGAAAACATGTTTAAAACGTCAACATAATGTTGGTGAATTCATAGGTTTAAGTTATGTACATAGAGTGACCCAAGAATTCAAACGTATGCGACCTACTATAAATGATACATCTCACATTAAAAAGTATTTACTGCTGCTCAAACGCTAAGCTCATGACACCGATGCTAATAACAACAGGGCATATCATATCATGCCACATAGTATTCCTGCCCTTAACTGGTGTCCCAAACCAAAGACCACCACAACGCACAATCGACATGACATATATCTGTTTGTTCGCAGCTAATTTAGAACCAAACCAGATAGGGGTAATTAGTCCCAATAGATCTATTTATTCATTCGCGCTCACTTAACCAATCCAATTGGCCATAGGTGACTAACGGTTCATGATAGTTCGGGCAATAGTGGTTTGTAAGCAAACTTAGGCAACACATAAACATGTAAAACTCACGTTAAGAACTTGTGTCCAATTTTAAAAGCAAACAATGTTTCTCACCCCAAAGTATAAAGCATTTGTAAATCGGTAAAAACGTGGGGCTATGAACTCACCTTAAGCAAGTGGTGAATCGATAATCAACGGAGAAGTAATAAAGCCGAAGGATCCTACACGCGACCTAAATAAACGACGCGTCTTAGGAAAACGAAAGATAACCGAAACTTGTACGATACGCTTTCAAGAGAAAAGACATCCATGTGTGTTTGCGCTTTAGTTTATTTAATAAAGTATGACTAAATAAAATTATAGAGTTTTTCGTTAAGTTCCGACGTTTATCCGAAAATTGCCATTTTTAGTAACTTTCTATTTTGGGTAAGTTTTTAGTTTCGGGACGTTAATACCGTCCCCTATAAATTGATATATCCATATTTCCTAAACGCACTATCTCGACCTAAACGCTTGACTCATATGTTCACTTAACTAATATGTGCTAAAATATATCATTTTTAGAAATCCTACATTTTTGTTAGTCTCGACATCTCATAAAAATGTTTATGACATCTCTAAAGTTTCCAATTAATATCCTAAGGTTTCTATATGTTTCGCTAAGGTTTTAAAAGCTCAAATAAGCCCGAAAGTGTCCGTAAACCTTATTTATTAATCCAATCAGCAACTACATTATTTGTTTTTCCAAAAAGTGTTTCAAAATTCATTTCGCCATAACTTGGCCGTTTAAAGTCCGTTTTTGGTGTTTAATATACGGAAATCTATCTATACGAAACGAGCTATCCAAAAACTACTTTTTCGACTATTGAAAACATTTTTAAGTGTCCTACAACCTCTTTTACATTTTCAATCAGCAACTCACATTTTCGAATATGTACCATAGACTTAACCATAGACTCAACCATAAGACCGCCATAGTGTCTAGTCCAACCTAACTTCTTTTTCGCCAAAACTAACCAACAAAACCACTCTTAATCTATCCTAACCTCATCATATCTATTGTTGCAACCCACTTTTCAACTCATCTCACCATAGCTTATAAAACAACAAACATAATACTTCTATTTTTATAAAAGTTGTCAAGATATTTTTATCATTTCTTTTTATAAAAGTAACACAAACACATGGACTCTTAAACTTGAACAATATTCATAAGAATAAAAGAAATGAAACAAGAGATGGGTCAAGAATGCTTACAAGAATGAAGACACAAGTAGAGAATCACAAGATCTATACCCAAAATCACTAGATCTATAAAACCCAACAACAATTTTTGAAACCCTAGTTTTTGATCTTGAGCAAACCCTTGAAAATTTATGAATCAACACTTGGAAACACCTTAGGTAACCTTAGAAATAAGCCTAGATTACTTGGATCTTGGAGGAAATCAAGAGAAATGAAACCCTAAGAGGGTGTTGGTTTGGCCGTGAGTTTTAAGAGGAGAGGGGGAGAAGAGATAAATTTTGAAGAGGCAAGAAATGATATGAGAACCCTAAGTTATGATTTAGTGTGATATATATAGGACCAAGAACTTGAGGTTTAGGGTTTTATGTGGCCACATGGGACTCAACCACACCAAGGGTGTGTGTGGTCTTGGGTTCGGCCGAAACTAGCCACAAGGACCCAAATGGGTTCAAATTTTAAATCATGGTTCACTATAGATGCATAAGTTGGTCATGTTGAGGTCAAATGTACAAGTAGAATCCTTACATACATGTATGTGTCACATGGGAAGGTCAATCTAGTGAAGAGTGCATGAGAGTGACTCCCTCATAAGTCACTATCTTATGCTTACATGATCACATGCATGGGAAATCCAAAATATGCTTCATGAATTAATTTCAAGACTCATGGTTGCATTTGGTTGAAATTAGGCGTCCAATATGTCAAGAGAGGGGAGGTGAACTAAATTTTTAACATTACAATGTTTGACGGATGATAACTCGAGTTTACACGAAAAGATTGCAGGTTTCTAGGGTTTTGTTTGATACGCAATTTAAAAGATAAAACCCTAAAATTAATATCGGAAGTGATTAAAAATCACGAAACACTTAGAAAAGTTAAAATATCTCATATAAGGCCTAAATTAATTAATAACCGATGCCGGGACGCGCCCGATGATGTTTTTCAGATTTATGCAGTTTAACTTCCCGGTAAACTGTCAAATTCAAACGTAACATGTAAAAGTCAAAGATAATAATCGGAAAGGTTTAAAATGTTGACCTAAAATTTACGGGGTGTGACATCATTTCCTCGTTAAAAGATCTTTGTCCTCAAAGCTTAGGACGTAGCTTGAGACGCGGATTCAGGGTTAGCGAAAAGATGGGGGTACTTTTTCTGCATTTGGTCTTCGCGCTCTCAAGTATAGTCGGGACCCCTTCTTGAATACCAACGGACCTTCACGATTGGAATGTGACTTTGCTTCAAACGTTTAACTTTGCGGTCCATAATTTCAACCGGTTCTTCAATGAAATTGAGCCTGTCGTCGACGTGGATTTCGTCCAACGGAATAGCAAGCGGTTCGTCAGATAAGCACTTCTTAAGGTTTGAGACATAAAAGGTACTATGAACACGGCTTAGTTGCTCGGGTAACTCAAGTTGATATGCAACCGTTCAAACTTTGGCGAGGATCTTAAAAGGTCCAATATAACGAGGGTTCAGCTTTCCCCGTTTGCCGAAACGTATCACTCCTTTCCAGGGCGATACTTTCAACATAACCTTATCCCCAACTTGAAACTCCAATGGCTTACATCTCTTATCAGCGTAGCTCCTTTGTCGATCACGTGAAGATTGTAGACGATGCTTGATTTAGATGATCTTCTCTGTTGTTTCATGAACAATTTCTGGGCCAGTGAGCTGAACATCTCCCACCTCAGCCCAACAGATAGGCGAACGGCATTTGCAACCATATAATGCCTCAAAAGGTGCAGCTTTAATACTCGTATGATAGTTGTTGTTGTAGGAGAACACTATCAATGGTAGATGTCTGTCCCATCCCTTTCTGAAGTCCATCACACACGCTCGTAGCATGTCTTCTAACGTTTGGATGGTCCTCTCACTTTGACCATTTATTTGTGGATGGTAAGCCGTACTCATATCCAGTTGAGTACCTAGGGCTTCATTTAATGATTTCCAGAAATGAGACGTAAACTTACTGTCTTGATCAGAAATAATTGAAACTGGCACTCCATGTCTCGAGACTACTTCCTTCAAGTATTGTCTCGTCAACTTATCCACTGTGTCGGTTTCTTTCATTGGTAAGAAATGGGCAGACTTTTTGAGTTGGTCTACAATTACCCAAATTGTATCTTGACCAGACGCCGTCTTAGGTAACTTAGTAACGAAATCCATAGTAATGTTCTCCCATTTCCATACTGGGATTACTGGTTGAACCAACAAACCGGATGGTTTTTGGTATTCTGCTTTAACCTTTGCACAAGTTATGCATTTACTAACATACGTGGCAATTTCTGCTATCATGTTGGGCCACCAGTATAGCTTCTTCAAATCTTGGTACATCTTGTCCGATCCAGGGTGGATCGAATACTTTGAATTATGTGACTCGTGCATAATCAAAGCTCTCAAGTTACCAAAACATGGTATCCAACTTCTATTCTTTAAACATAACGTTCCGTCTGCACGTGGCTCTAGATTCTTAATCATGCCATACAAATCTTCTGTTCCATAATTCTCTTCCTTTCTTGCCTCAACCTGAGCATTCAAGATTTGCACAGGGAGGTTCAAACCAATTGTCATAAACAAGGCTCGAACTCGTAGTGGCTTAGGTCTACTCTTTTGGCTCAACGCATCAGCCACCATGTTCGCCTTTCCCAGATGATAACGTAACTCATAGTCATAGTCACTTAACAGCTCTAACCATCTATGTTGTAACTTGTTCAACTCTTTTTTATCTAGAATATGTTACAAACTCTTATGATCAGTGAACACAACGCACTTCGTGCCGTAAAGGTAATGTCTCCACATCTTGAGAGCAAACACCACAGCTCCCAATTCCAAATCATGTGTCGTTTAGTTCTTCCCATGGATTTTGAATTAGCGGGATGTATAAGCTATGACTTTCTCCTTCTGCATCAACACTGCGCCTAATCCCTTGTGAGAAGCATCACAATATACTACGAAGTTTTCACTTCCTTCAGGCAATGCCAAAATCGGTGCACTACACAGCTTTTACTTCAATATCTGGAAAGCAGTTTCCTCCTTTTTACCCCAATTGAACTTTACACTTTTCTGGGTCAGCTTCGTCATAGGCTTGACAATCTTGGAGAAACCTTCGATAAATCGTCAGTAGTAACCGGTAAGACCTAGAAATTGGCGAATTTCTGTTGGAGTCTTGGGTGATTCCCAATCCTTAATTGACTCAATCTTTGCAGGATCAACGTGAATGCCTTCACTATCAATCACGTGTCCAAGAAATTGTACCTTCGACAGCCAAAAGTCGCACTTCAAGAACTTGGCGTACAATTCTTCCTTCTTGAGCAACTCCAAAATTAGTCTAAGATGTGCATCATGTTCTTCCTTGGTCTTCGAGTAGATCAAGATATCATCGATGAACACGATCACAAATTTATCTAAGTATGGTCTGCATACTTGGTTCATCAAGTCTATGAAAACTGTCGGCGCGATAGTCAACCCGAAAGGCATCACTTGGAACTCGTAGTGACCATAACGGGTCCTAAACGCCGTCTTTGGAACATCCTCGTCATGAACTCTGAGTTGGTGATAACCAAACCTCAAGTCAATCTTCAAGTACACACTTGATCCTTGCAACTGATCAAACAAGTCATCGATTCTCGAAAGTGGGTATCGATTCTTTATAGTAAGCTTGTTAAGTTCATGATAGTCGATACACATCCGAAAAGAGCCATCTTTCTTTTTGACAAACAAAACCGGAGCTCCCCAGGGTGAGGAACTTGGTCTTATAAATCCTTTGTCAGAAAGTTCTTGTAGTTGAGTAGACAATTCTTCCATTTCTGACGGTGCTAATCTATACGGGGCTCGAGCTACAGGTGCAGCACCTCGGACTAATTTGATTTGGAATTCAACTTGTCGTATCGGTGGTAATCCAGGTAAGTCTTTAGGAAAGACTTCTGGAAAGTCCCGTACAGTCGTCACGTCTTCGAGTCGCTTCTCCTTCGACTTGTCTTTGTTTTCTTTCACCGTAACCTGCGCTAGAAATATTTGACAACCTTTCTCCATATACTTCTGGGCCTTTTCACATGATATAATGCTCAACGTTGATTTATTCTCCTTGTCACTTTTGTCTCCTTAAACAATCAGAATTTTGTTTCCGTAAGGAATACGCAATATCTTCTCGTCACAGACAATCACTGCATGATTCTTTGCTAACCAATCCATGCCGATGATAATGTCGAAACTACCCAAATCTATGG
>BQNB010051005.1:0-41227 GCA_026074375.1 Tanacetum coccineum | reverse complement strand
TGGGTATGTAATTCAGGTTTTTTGGTAATTCATCATAACTCACAATAGTAGCATATGTTTTAAGTACTGTATTTTCCCCACTAGGATTTTCAATTGGTACAAAATTACCTTTATCAAAGCACTCATTCATAGGATCAATCTGAGACTTTTGAGCATTTACCTCATTCTCAAAAGCATCTATTCCTGCCTTATTATTCAGCATATCCTCTCTCAAATCATCACTCCTTTCCCTTACATCAGTTGGTCCTATACAACCATCCCTGCTTGATCCCTCACTCCCATTAGACTCTATATCTTTCTTAGTACCATTCTCACAAACCTCTAAATTCTACTTACTAGCATCATTCTTTTTTGAAGCAGTTTTCTTGTTTGTTTTAGAATTGTGGATACTGTGAACATAGTCCTCAAACCTTTAAGGTGCTTTAGAATTTCTTTTAGTCCTCATTTAGCAATTAGGGATTATTCAAATTGGGGGAAATTATCAGACAATCAAAATTGATCGAAATTATGTCATAAAAAGCATCCTAAAACTCCCAAAACTGATCATCTATAAGAATTCCACAAAAGAGTAATTTTAATTTCAAATTGCTTTTGGCGCCAAAACTTAAAAATGGTGGATTTTAGCTCAGTCACTCAAATTTGATGAAACAAATACCAAAATGTGCGAAATCAAAAGCTGAGTCAAATGCACTAATCAGCTTAAAAATCAGTACAGAAATTGGAAACGAATTAAAGGTTTTAGTGAATTTCAATGGTGAAAAATGAAAGAAAAGGTTGTTGGAGGAGAGAGAAAAAAATTGTGTTTGTTTTTTAACAACTTCTATCCCTTTCAACATATTCACAATAATGGAAACGACTTTAACATTGATCTTCTTCTACTATTACTTCAGATAAGATGAAGGTTAAAACGAGAAAAGGAAAATTAACAAAGCACTTTTAGATTTCACCTAAATTTCCTATACTGAGCTAGCGATTAAACCAGTAATAAAAATTATTCTTATCATAAACAATGCCAAAACCTTGATCAACTGTTCTAGTCTATTATCTTATATACTATAAGATTGAGTTTTCCATATATTTAATGGGTTGTATTAATGATTCAAAACTCATTTTCTCAACTTAACCATCAACCCGGAGATGAAGAGTTGCGAAAGTTACAATATTCATAGAGTTATTAAATGACTCAAAATTACTGAAGCATTAACTCTACCCATTACTACAATATGCATTTGGATAGATCATCTCAGGCTGACATACACCCACATGACACACTCACACATAATACCAATGGTGTCACATCTTTGGTTTTTCGATGAAGCGGCGATTGGGTTGTTGCCGTATTCTTTTTAACTTTTACTAGCTTATTGTGATTAAAGATTTGTGATTTTAGGATATTTTTTTATATTAATCGTGTTTTGGGTTTTTGATTATAAATACAATTGCTTAATTTTTTGTAGGAAATCAACATCGATGGCAGAGTGCATCATCCTGCAAGTGTAGTTACAACACAAAATCATTAAATAAATGAGGAAGAAGATGGAATCTAAGCCCGACCACAAGGTCCCGTTTCCTTAACCCATGTTGTATTTCTTTTTGGTTTGTATAAGATAGTGATTTAGTTTTAATAAATGTATAGTATAGTAATTTTGTGGGTTTAAACCCTAGCCTCCAAAACCAATTGGTCATGATAAATTATCCGGATCTTTGTAATTTTTAAGCTCATTTTCTTCTTAAACGATGTTAGATGCTTTTAGGTTAATCCGTTTGTATTGTTTGAAATAGGAGAAAAGGTTGTAAAGAAGAGATGTCGTGATTTGAAAAGTTTAAGATTGGAGGTAAAATCAGGAGTGGATCATTTGGAGAACTTTATTTAGGTAATATATATTTTCTTAGGATTATTAATGATCGTGTTGTTAGTAAATGTATGTGTTTTTGTAATTGTGGTAATTGATGATGAAATTATTTGAATAAGAGCATTGCTTTTTGGGGTTTAGGATAGCTTGGATGAAAAAGGCATGATTTTGATTCATGTAAATGGAGTAAGCGAGGATGGAACAACGGCTTTATGATCTTATGATTTGGGGATTTAGGGTTATTTCAGATAAGCCAAAAGCTCAATCTGATAAGCTAATGAAGTTGAAAAAGGGAGTTTTCTCGCCTTTCTCTAAACAAGTCAATAAGCCTGGAAATAAGTCAATATAAACACCTGAAGGTGTTTACTTGATGCCACTTTGAAATTCAATGAATTTATCGCTTTTTTTGTTATTAGATTTACATAATACTTTTAGCGACTTCATGGAGTAATTGTATTGATAGTTTACGGTAGATATACCATACATTTTGTATAATCACTTAGAGTAGACGTCTTACTATTTGACTTAGAAGAATTCTTTACTAACCTTGATTTTATCTTTAATCTGTACAGTTATATTTATCAGGCGGGGCAGTTCTACTAAATGTTTCATTCAGACGAGGATGGGTGGAAGGACTGTGAGTCATGCAAACAGGTGACTAAAATACAGGTCTAGGCTACGCTTTTCCATAAACATGTATTGCTTAACGGATATTGTGTTTTACCTTTGCAGCTCATACATTGCGGATGCATTATGTTGATTGGTGATTATATTATGCATGATTATGGTAAGACTCTAAAATAACTAATTACTTAAATTTAAGTATTTCATTTTACTATTAGATGTATATTGTTGGATCGATTTACTGAATAGATCTTAACCTTCAGCTTGCAAAGAGATTGCTCCTTTAGATAATTCTAAAGCAACAATAATGAAACATTGAGTAAACACTATTGATTATGCGGAATCTAATCAATAATGCTAAGAAAAAAAATATTGAATATCACAAAAGACCTTTTATATTAAACTTTTGAATCTGCCTAAATTATAGATTACAAACTATGATTACTATTTGATCTCTATGATCTTGTGTAGAACTATATCTACTAACTATGCCTAGGGTTCCTTTTATAGACTAAGGAAACCCTAATGGGCTTTACAAAATGCGTATAAAGATAATGCATGCCATTTCCTAAGATATCTCATGCATATCTTTAACTTTAACTAATTTCTGCGTAAACAGACTTAACTATTACATAAGCAGTATTAACTATTTAAAACTACCAGTACTAACTACGATAATCCTTCTAACAGTACTAACTATGTAACTAGCAGAACTAACTACAATACACTAACAGAATTAAGTCTGTTATACAAAATTCCTAACAATCCTCCCCTAAACTTGAACTTCATTTGTTAACTTCAAGTTTCTTCAGTTTTCTTCAGCTTGAGTTTTTAAGGATTGTATCCAAACACCTTTTTAAGTCCTTAGCTTCTTTTGTCTTTTAGTCTTTGTCTTTTCTTCATCACAGCTACACAGCAACATCCAACTAAGTTGGCTTTGTAGTTTTTGGCAAACTACTAGCCATCAACAGATTTGATATGTCTTTACCCTGAGCCGTTTGCTATGGACTAGTCAATGCTTCATTGCAATAACAAGGTGCATTGATAACGTTATAGTTTTTAGCAAACTATCAGCTATCAACGAATTTGAGATCTCTTTACCAGTAGCCGTTTGCTCTGGAGCAGCCAATGCTTTAGTGCAGTACTATGGTGCATTGATTACCATATAGTTTTTGGTAAACTATCAACCATTAATGGATTTGAGAAGTATTTACCAAATCCGTTTGATTTGGACTAGCCGGTTCTTATGCCTATTAAGCATGGTGAACTGATGACCATTTATTGTGTGGTGGTTAGCCAACACCCAAACCCTTCTCACTTCCATTATAGTCCATAGTTTCCAAAAATATGCTCACTGCTACTGAGAGACTCATCACTTTCTTATCCCAGCTTGCTTCTCAATCATCTTCAAGAGTTGATAACAAACTTCATCCATTGTCCCATCTAGAAGCTTCATCTTTAGCATCACTTGGCAAGCATCTTTTGACAAAGGATATTTTCTATCTGCTAACATATATATAGTAGATGCATCCAATGTTAGGCAGTGTACAACACAAGTAGGATAGTACCTCCAATTAATTATCTTCTGTTGAAGTGGCAAACTCCAGATTGCATCATCACTAAGAGGTGGATCAAACATGGTCTTGAGATCACCCCAAAGTACTCTGTCATACATCTCTTCTGGTCTATTTGCCCCATACTTCTTTATCACCAATCTGTACAACTCTACAAGCTCATCTCTTGAAAAATCTTTAAGTATAGCTCCAAAACTCATATAAATTTTATCAGAACCATCTTTTCTTATGATCTGATAAGCAGCCTTTTGACTTGATTGAGAAATGATCTTCCAATTAACAATAGTAGGAGGTTTTGTAGCAGTTGGAATAACATCTACTCCAATCTCTGATTCTGATGAAGCATCTTTGACTTTATCTTTCACATATGCTTCTCTTTCCTTGTTGAACTCATCTTGTGCAGTCTTGTCAATATTTATTCCCTTTCTTGCCTTTTGCTTCCTTCTCATTCCTGTTTTCTTAACTGGCACTTCAGTTTCTTCTTCTTTTACAACTTCATCTTTTCCCTTTGTGATTGAAGCATCCTCAATGTCAATCTTCTGTTTCTTTGAAGTTTCTTGTTCTAGCTGTAATCCATGTCTTTTCACTCTTGCTTCAGTTTCCATGGGCACAAAACTTTCAATACTCTTCATCAGTTTTTCAAATTCAGTCTTCAACTCTTCAAAAGAAAGCTTCTTCAATTGAGACAGTTTCCATGAACTCTGATTCTTGATGAAGGTACTCATGTATTCTCTTTGTTGTGCTTGTGTCATTGGCTTACTTCTTTTTGCTTTAGCTTTTTGTTCAGCATAGAACTTCTTCTTCTCATTTATCATTTCCACCATTCTTTTTGCAAAATCATCATTGCTTATACTTTCTCCCTGAAGACTCTTGACTACCTCTGTATTAGCTTCCAGTTTTGCCCTAATGGTGTCCCAATCTTCTTCAGTATAGAATTGTGCAGCTTTTTGAACTTCAACCTTTCTTTTCAGTTGTTGCTCTGACAATTCTTGTTCTTCCTGCACTCTTTTGGCTAACATCTTATCTAAATGAATCTGTTTTGCAACTTCTTCATCCATTTGAGCTTGCAATCTTATAGCCTCTTCCAATCCAGCTTCTTCTTGTCTTATTTGTTCTTTAGTCTTATGAGTAGCCTGGATATCCTCTTCAACCATCTGAGCTTTTCCTTCTCTTCTACCAGAATCAACTTTAGTACTACAAAGAAAATGTTTAGAAAAATAATCGGGAAATTATAGATAACTATAAATTTGGAATTTTTAGAATTTAAAGAACAAATAATTACACAAAAATTAAATACTTTCTAACAAGTATCAACTACAAATTCTACTTTACTTTTCAAAAATACTATAGAATTTAACATACAAAATGTTACACAATAAGAATTAAAAATTCTTCAACTATTCTTTCATATATTTCTATGATTATAAGAAAAAAGAATTTACTTTAGGAAATCTACTTTAATTCTTAAGAAAAGATACAAACTTATTTAACACTGGAAAATATAGAAAAATGTGTTTATTATAAACTAAAGTGGCTATAAAATTTAATGAACTAAAAAGCCTATATTTATAACATAATTGTGCCTTAATTTATATCAAATTAAAATCCTAAACCTAATTTAATTAAACTAATTTGCAAAAATATTAATTCTATTTTATTTCTACAAACAGAACATGGCTAGAAAGTGTAATAAAACGGAAACTGAAAAGGATAGGCGGAGATACTATAGGAAATTTACACTTAAATGTAGAATCACGGTAACCCTAACCTATGGAAAAGTATCTAAACAGACCCTACGACGTTGGCATCATTTTTTGCTATTAAAAAGTGAATTCAATGTAAAAAAAAACTTAAAATTTACAAATTTAAAAAGAGCTCTATTCTAAACAACATAATAAAGGAAGCTTTCTACTTTTAGACTTAACTTGCAATAAGCTTAGAAATACGCATTCTTTGTTCTAGCTTTAGGGCAGAAAGCAAGGGGGTTTAACTAACTTTTAGTTTTTACTATTCGCAGAGCTTATTACTAATATGATAAATGAAATAACTAAAAGAAGATAAATGGAGATCAAGATTGTACTAAAGATATCTTAAAAGAAATAAGCTAAATATTTACATGTAATAACAAGAATTTGCTACTAAAAGTGCAAATTAACGGCTTAACAAAGGGATTAAGCTAAATACTCAATAAGGCTTAAAAAACTTATTCTAAACCTTTAGTAAGCAGATTTTGGGTAATAACGAAGCTATGGCGATATGGTTCTTATAGCAACCTAGGATAAAAGGTTCTAAAATTTCAACTAGAAATAATGAAAAGTCTAAAAAGGAATACTGCTAGTGATGCCGAAAGTTCTGCTATCTATACAACTTTGAAAGTACAAATAAGCTAATCTAAAGCTTATAAACAGAAACTAAGACATGTTATTATACTAAGCTAATAGGAAGTTACACTTAAATTGCTCACAACTTAGAAATTTCTAACTCATAACTATGACATGCTAAAAAAATCTAAAAGATCACAAGCAACAGCAGGTATGAGAACTAAGCAGTTATGCTGATGCAATGGGCAATGAACATTGATATTAGCATAGGTAAAAAACCAGTAAAATCTCTAAACAACTAACTAAGTATTTTCTAATGTGGCATTAACCAAAAATGAAACACTAAATGGTGTTAATCACCTAACTTCTAAACTCTTTAAACTAAAACTGTCCTGTAGCTATCGACTAAGTTTTTAATAAAGCTCAAAACTTCTTAAATTCTTTAAGAACTAACGTCTTAAAACCTTGCTTTAGAATCTTGAATTATAACTTACCTAACTCAGTACTAATGCCAAAGATTTGACAGTTTGTTTGACTGTAAAAATCGAAACACCTCTAAATCCAACACGTCCTTTAACATAACAAGTCTAAACATATTTTGACTTAAAAAACTATTAACACAAAAACGACTAAAACTTAATAAGGTTTAGTACTTTTATTTATAGACCAACTACTCAGTTACCTAAACTAAACAACTAGTATAAGCTAAATGATCACTAAAACTACAGCTTATTAGATAGTAATAAAAGCTAGATTTATTCCTGCCTAGCTTAATCTAAAAGCTAACAAAAATGATAGAATTAAAGATAATTGACATTGCATTAATTGATTCTAATTACTATCAATTAACTTAAGGCAACTATTTGAATATCTTAAACTTATCTAAAGCAATTTTGGAACAATATTAAGCACATGCATCAAAAAGACTAAGCAATAGAGCGACTTAAATAAGCTAATCAACTCTAAGAAATGGAAATATAGGAAATTAAATCCGAAATTTGAAGTCTCTCACACTAAAGCTATCCGCTAAGAGTAGAAGTAGAAGCTTAGTGTTCCTAATGGCTTCCAAAGCCTCTAAACCTCAATAAGCTCAATAAGCTGAATTTGAGCTTATTTGACTTTCTTTAACCAATCTTGACCTCGAATTAAAATGAATCTAAACTACATGGAACTATTAGAAGAACTTGTGAAAGAGCTTGTATAAGCTAATGCGAGCAGTAGAAATGAAGTGACAGCTTATTAAACTAAATTGAGCTTGAATTAAAGGAAATTTTATTACAATGTAAAAGAAATACACTTGAAAATGAACTGAAAGTAAAAGGTAAAAAAAATCCTAAATGAGATCCTATACAATCTATTAATAGAGAAATGATGATGAGAGGATGAGACAAACACCCATTCCTAGCCCTTGATCCTTTCTCCTTTGATTTTCAGCCGTTGGATTCAATTGATGAGGTGTTCGGGCCAATGAGGGCTTGACACGTGGGCTAGATGATGTGGTAATGATTAAAATACGAGGTTGAGTGAGTGAAAAGGAGTGGAGAAGGATTTGGACGAAGTTGGGTTTGTGGCGAATTTGGGTGGGAAAGTCTGTTGTGAGGTCGTTAGGGGGATTTAAACCGCGTGTTATTTTGAAACTTTGAGTAAATGGCAACTTCAATCCCTGTGTTTCATTCTTCCAATTTGTAGTGTAAAAGAAGTTTAAAACTTGTCATCTCTGGCCCTTGTGTTTCTTATTTCCTTTTTCCTTTTGAAAAACAACTTTAATCTTCTGCAATTTTGGTCCTTTGTCTTTATTTCTTCCAAAAGAGCCATTAATCTTTGCAAACTTGACATAATTGATCCTTTGGCTTTCATTGGCTTTCTTTTCTTGCTGTATCGGGCTGCTCCGGCTTTTGATTGTCTTTCATTCTTCACTCTTGTACTAGCCTTTTCCGTTTCTTGTCGGTTTTTGATCGTTTTTGCTTCCTTTTGTCTTTATTATCCTTTCCTGCACAATAGACACAAAAGCACACATTTTTCTATCCTTTTGGCATTTTCTTGGCTTTTATTTGGCAAAATCCCGGGTAATTTATATATACAATTAAGCATTTATCAAAATTCCCCAAACTAAAGGATTGCCGTGTCCTCACGCAATGTTATCAAGTGTACACTTTGTAAACTAACAAGTTTCCAAAATGCCCTTGTTTTCACCTTTTATGAATCACCTTTTTAAACAACTTAAGCTTTTTCTCAACATTTAATCTCATGGAAACACATTAATGGCAATCATTGCAATTTTGCAACTTTTAGGCTCATTGAAATAGGCTACTCCCGATTAATAGAGCACAAAAGAGGAAAATTCGTCATCCTTGACTTTTCACTAGACTAAACAAAGCTATTAAACAAGATCATTGTCAATATAAGTCCAAATGATTAAGCTCTTATACTTATAACTTGTGAACTTTTCACTCCCAGGAATAAATTAATGATTAAGATGTGTGCACTCTTTTTAACTCAACCATAGATCAATTTATCTTCATAGTTGAAATTCATCTAAGCTTTACAAATAAGCCTTTAAGCTTAAATTTAATAACATAGATAAAATCTCGATCAAAGCTAAAAGAGATAGGAAAACAAAACTTATAAATTGATTTGAGAAAATGAAATTTTTAACCATTCTTTTATTTTCCATATACTATAATTTATTATTTTTTCTTGCAATAGGAATGTTGTTCTTAGTTCGAACCCCTACTTAGGCCTTTCTCCCAAATAGGATATCGCATCAACAACCGGTGTTCTTAGTTCGAACCCCCACTCCGCTGCTAACGTTTGTGGGTTATCGCGACAACACCTTTTTCCTACAAAGCCTAGAATCCAAAGTCCCTTAGTTGCAATCATCACCTAGGCCGCACTCCCTAGTGATGAATGCCTACGAAACCTTGATTCTAACGTTATATAGTTTTAATCCGTTATTAGCGACCCCATCACGAGTCTCACTCCACATGGATACGCCAACGATTAAAACTATATATAGCTTTATTATTCTATTTTATTGCGAATGCTTCATTGGCACGAAAAATAATGCTTTTGCATTAGAAATGCTTCATTGGCATTCTTTTTATAATTATATTTTTGATGAATGGAAAAATTTCACTTTAGGAAATCAACTTATAAATTTGAAACCAAAAATCTTACTTACATATTAAATGAATTCTTTTTCAAAATGTAAGACTTTTTCTAAAGACATTGGTTGACTTAGTTAAATTAAAAAGAGCACGTATGATTAGGTGTATTAAGAGCTTATGGGAGTAAAAAGACACAAATTATTCATATAAGCTTTAGGTTTTCCAAATAAACCTTACTTAAACAAATACACTTATATTTAACTACATCATCTCTTGTTCTTCACATTTTTAAAATCCAATGCAATAGGATTTGTGAAAGCTTGGCCCCACAAAAGGTAGGTTAAAGAACTAGCTAGGGCATTTTCACCCGGTCAAGTCAAAATTAACTCCTATTTCTCACCAACGGATTACCAAAAAGTGGTGTTTTTCCAAAACTAAGCTTCTTTTGAGCTTCTTTTGTAAGCAAAAATTTAAAATTTTTCACTTTTTTTTTTCAAAAAGGATAATTCAAAAAGGTTCAAACAAGGTTGCGTGAAGTGCAAGTCAATATCGAAGATATCCTTCCCCAAACTAAAATGAAACTTTGTCCTCAAAGTTTAAAAATAAGGGTCAAAAGGAATCTTTAACAAAAATTCTAAGGACATGCCAAAAGAATAGATGTTAGTTCGATAAAGACAAGGATAAGAGATTTCCCACTTTATGAAGAGAAGATTGGAGATCATCAATGGAAATTGTGGGCATTGCTTTGTCCTTCCACAAATTTGAACCATGAGTCTTCCAAATACCGAAAACCTGACCAAATAAGCACACACAAACAACCAACAAGAACGAAAAAGAACAAGCTTCCTCTCATCTTTTACATTGTTAGCTCAAAAACGATTCTAAAACGGCTTAGTTTTTGTTAACCAAGTACAAGCTATACTTGACCCCGAATTAATTTGTCCTTGGGGAAACAAAGAGAAAATAAAAAGAAAATAAAAAGGATAAGCATGGGGTGCCTCCCACGAAGCGCTTGTTTATTATAGAGTCCCCTTCGCTTGACTCTTTCCCCAAACTAGTTTCATTATGGTGGGTAATAGTAGGGGTGAAGAAATTCCAATAAAAAAAAAGAGGTGGAAACCTCCCCAAATAGGGGATGAAGAATATACCGTTAGCATTTTTGATCCCGGTTCAAAAAACTTTTTAGAAAAAGAGAATTTCGAGAGAGAAATTGTGAACCCGAAAAATTCTTGGTAACATGAAATCCCTAAGTGGGTGAGTGGGTCAAAAACATCAAGAATACCCGGGTTAAATTTTTTATCTTCATTCCCCGTGGAGTAAGATGCGGGTAAAACCTCAGGATAGGTGACAAATGGTAGAAAAGATCGGGTAGTGAATGTGAAGGTATCTTCCTCTCATCTAAAACAACATTTTCACCTAAACGGCGGGTAATGAAATTCACATGGAGTTAATTACGTCAAAAACATTAACTTCAGCCATCACGGGCTCATCACAAAAGTAAAATACCTCGAAGCTCGAAAGAATCACCGAGTCATCAAGGGGGTAAAGCATCAATAAGAAGTATGTCCCTCCCCGCGACACGATCACTCCGCGATAACCCCCGTAGTATCGAGGTCAATCCTAAAACTAGCACATCCGCCTCCCCTAAAGGACAATCAAGATCACAACAGGATAGTAGAGGATGGGCAAAAAAAGGAGAAATCAGAATAGGAGAGAGAGAAGACAAAAGCTTAATCTTTTCATAAAAGAAAACTTTCAAAACTAATTTCTCCCGAGAGAATGTCAACTATCTTAAAGAAATGTCGAGATCAAGCTCTCCTCCGTCCTCCTCAAAATCAACCACAATCATCCAACATAAAACATCGTCATCCTAAATCGTCTCGTCCGTCGTATATCGTCATCGCACCCAAACTTCAACGATTTTCCGGCGAAATTGGAAACAAGATGAGTCAATCGACTCGTGGACTTCCTCGTAAATAGGAAATCATCGATGTCGAACAAATTACACTCCCCCAAACTAAAGTCATCGGACTCACTTGGGTTTGAAACAAGGGTCTCAACACTAATCGTCTCCGTTTCTGGAGTAGTGTTAATATTCCCGTCTCCCATTATGAGTGAATCCTTAGGCTCTATGTTTTGCGAAACGGGAGTGTGTATCGTATTCGGATGAACCGCATAAAATCCCAAATTATCGTCATCATCGTCAATGATAATCTTCTGACTTCGAGCTCTAGCTTCAGACTCTCTAAGCTCTTTTGCTTCTTGTATGATTTTCCGAATTTCAATGCTTAGACCATTGAATTTATCCTTAAGCTCATAAATCTTATCTTCACATTTCCTCCTATAATCAATATCAATCTCCTCCTTTTGATATTCTCTTATTCCTAAATCATTCATCCATTCTTTCATCTCTTCTAAACACTGCTGCTTCTGAATCTCCAAATCTTGGATTCTCATTTCTTGAGGAGATTGACTTTCATTTAAGGCTTGATTAGCTTTTTGAAGTCTCTCCTCAGCAAGCAGTTCCGCAATACTCTTCTCTTCTTGATCTTTCTGAATTTGGTTAGGAGTTTCTTGCTTTAGTGGTTGAATTTCATTAAGGATTTGTAAATCCTTAAGAAGACTTTGCAACAATTCTTGCAAATACTCAGGTTGAGTTTGCTCTTCTTCCACAACTTGCTTGATCTTCAAAAATTTCTCCTCAGCAAGCAATAACTTGATGCTCTTTTCATTATGAGGTATGTGATCATACTTCTTCAAGAAGTCTTGCATAGCTTCTATAAGATCCGTTTGAGCATGTAGCATTTCCATACTTGCTACCGGAGGAGTCTGATATTGTTGTGGAAGAGTTTTTGTGAATCATGGTGGAGAAACATCAAAATCTGATTGTAGCATCAGGTCCGGACAATGATGGACACGGATATCCATAATGAGCATCATTCCCACATTATTCGCAAGAGTACGTCTGGTACTCGGGCTGTAGAGGGTAATCGGAATAATTTGGAGTATTGTCGTAATAATTTAGAGTATTGTTACACTAATATACGAACTGAAAATGTCACTACAGTTGAAGCAATCTCCATTAACAAGGTTTGAACCACACCTCGCACAAGTCGAACACGGGCAATGCGGGAATTCGTTTGTCCTTCCGCATTGAAAACAAGGATAAAACCCGTATGTCGACATAATAAAGAATCAAAATATAGAGGAGTTGAGAAGAAGAATTATTTGAAGAGCGAGTGCGCAAGCACTAGACGAGAAGAATATTTTTGAATTTTATGATTTTTTTTTAATTTTTATTTATTTATTTATTGAGCCCTAAAATTCTAAGAATGGAAAAATAATCGAGAAAGAACTCAACCAAAAGATCTACTCACGTCACGGTAGCTCTCTAACCAACTAACTCACAAAGAAGAGCGGAGAAAAGGGTAAGAGCGCGGCTCTTTTAGAATAACCCTTTGTCCCTTGAGGCGATCCGAAGACCCGGCCTACCTACTCTCTTTAATGAATAAGCCAACTAGAGGTGATCCGTACCTGGCGAATGTCAAAAATGGGAGTGTTTTGATCTTTTGTTGCGATGATATTATGATAATACTCATTTAAGAGTATTATATTATTGTTGATTCTTTTTTTAAAGGAAAGTTTTTTTTTTATGTTTTCAATTGCTTCTTATTATTTAACTTTTATTTATAGTAAAAAGAAAAGAAAATATATTTTTTACTTTTTATAGTTTTTGAATTTTTTTTTATGTTTTTTGATTATATAACAAGAATGTAACTTTCCTGGTGGAAAGGATCTTCTTGACTTTACTTCAACGAATATCCTCAAAAATCGTTCACGTCTTCCCCGGCAGCGGCGCCAAAATTGGTTTCAAGTTGAAAGCATAGTTTATATCTCTATAGTGCAAACTTTCACTAACCAAGATACCGTAAGTAATTAATCACTTAGGAAAGTAATTAATACGCGGGTCGTAAATTCC
The DNA here is from genome assembly GCA_026074375.1 of Tanacetum coccineum. Classification (NCBI taxonomy): domain Eukaryota; kingdom Viridiplantae; phylum Streptophyta; class Magnoliopsida; order Asterales; family Asteraceae; genus Tanacetum; species Tanacetum coccineum. The sequence goes on along the minus strand of BQNB010051005.1, from coordinate 27,769 downwards.
TCGAAGAAGTCGTGAATTGAGATTTGGTGATAATTCGAATCGAGTAAAATTGTTAAAAAGACTTTTGGCTTTTATGAATTCTTTACTAACAAGTTTTGTTTGATTTCATTAGCACAATTAAACTATAGAAACGATTAAAGAAACTAAAATCAATTAACTAGCACGAAAAATTAACAAACGTGAATTAAAAACGTGAGCTAAAACGAGAATTTAAAATCTAAAGCACTTCTACTAACAAATTTAATACCTAAAAATCACAAATTTAAAAAGAAAATTTTAGGAAAAAGAATTGGAATTTTTTAACGATTTTTGAATTTTTTATGAATTTTTAAAGAAAAATGAATTAACAAAAATGAACTTTTTCTAAAAATGATCACTAAATTTTTACTTTTATTTTTCAAAAATACTAGATTTAAAAAGAAAATTTTCACAAAAAGAATTAAAAATTTTCAACTATTTTTCTATTTTTTATGATTTATTTAAGAAAAAGAAATTAACTAAAATATATTTTAATTCCTAGAAAATACAAATTTTACTGGAAAAATAAAGAAAAATGCTTTTTAACTACTTAAAAGGTGCATAAATTTAATGGAACAAAAAGCCCTAATTTTTATACCGTAATTGAGACCTAATTTTATCAATTAAAACTAAACCCTAATTTTATTTAAACTAATTTCAAAAAATATTAAAACTATTTTATTTCTTACAAAAGACAGGGTAGAAAGTACAATTAGAGAAACTAAAAGGTAGGCGGGATAACTATGGGAAATTTACACTTTAATGTAAACGTGTAACCCTATACTATTGGAAAAGTACAGAACAAACCCTACGCTATGGCTTATGTTTGGCTTATTAAAAATTGAGATTCAGCTAAAACTCAAAACTACAAACTTGTTAAAGAGCTTAATCTCTACAACTTTAACAAAGACACTTACTACTTTTAAACAACATAATAAGCTAAAAAACTAGCTTTTTGAAACTGTTACAGAAACAAAGAGTTTAAGAGTTTTTCTAGAATTTGGCTTATTCCTAGCTTATTTCTAGATGAAAATGAAAAACAAAAGAAGCTAAGTGAAGCTCAAGATGTGTACTAAAGATATCTAGAAAGAAATAAGCCTAAGGTTAACAAGTTTGATAAGAATTGTGAACTTAAAATCTAAAACTCAGCTTATTACTGTTTTTAAGCTTTTTCTAATAAGCTAAAAAACTTATTTCTAAATCTTAAAAGCTGAAGTTTTGAATATAAGCTATGCTAATAGACCTTGAATAAACCTAGATAAAATGTTTTTATCAATTACAACTAGAAATGAAAATCCTAAAAGAAATTAGCCAAAATTCAATTCTGCTGCTATATCACTTTTGAAAGGAAAATTAAGCTAAACTAAAAGCTTTAAAATGAAACTTAAGTGATGATATTTATACACCTAATGGAGTACTAACAAAATACAAAATTCTACTTTCTAGTTCCTAATTATAAAAGCTAGAAATAAGCTAGAAATTGATGAGCAAACAGCAGTTAATACTGCTGATTGCTTGCTAATGATGCTGATACACTTGACCAAACTAAAGTGCCAGGCGTTATAGGTTCCCAAAAGGTAGAACTTGTAAACCACTTCACTTAATGTATTTGAGTCTATATTGACAAATCTTGAACAATAGAGAGCTGAAAAACACTAAATCTTAAAATCACTTGCATAATAAAACTGTCCTGGTGCAAATAAGAAGTTCTTAAGCTCTAAACTTTTGAATTCTTCTCACTAACTTTTAAAACTTACTTAAAGCTTGAAATTGTACCCTAACACAACTGAATGAAGAGTTTTTACAGGTATATTGACATTTTAAAAGAGTCAAATCCTCCTAAAAACCATACACTCCTTTAACTAACTGTCAAAATCTTATTGTACTTAAAATCTATTTTAACACTAAAACAGCTAAAACTTAATAGCTACTCAGACTAAAACTAACCTAGTAAAGCTAAATGATCACTAAAAACTACAGCTTATTGGAAGTAATAAGCTAGTTACTCTCCTAAGCTTATTAAACTACAATGAACAAGAAATTAAAGGTAAATTGACAGCTTTAAAGATTCAAACTACAATTAACTAAGAAATATTTGAATATCTAAACTTATCTAAACAATTTTGGAACAATATTAAGCACACAAAAAGTCTAAGCAATAAGCTACTAGAATAAGCTTCAACTAATAGAAATGGAATATAGGAAATTAAACCTGAAATTTAAGTCCTCTTCACAAAGCTATCCAAAGTAGAAGCTTAGTGTTTTCTCTAATGGCTTCCAAAGCCTCTAAACCTCAATAAGCTCAATAAGCTGAATTTGAGCTTATTTGACTTTCGTTGACCAATCTTGACCTCGAATTAAAATGAATCTAAACTACATGGAACTATTAGAAGAACTTGTGAAAGAGCTTGTATAAGCTAATGCGAGCAGTAGAAATGAACGTGTCAGCTTCTATTAAACTAAATAGAGCTTGATTAAAGGAAATTTTATTACAATGTAAAAGAAATACACTTGAAAATGAACTGAAAGAAAAAGGTAAAAAAAATCTCAAATGAGATCCTATACAATCTATTTATAGAGAAATGATGATGAGAGGATGAGACAAACACCCATTCCTAGCCCTTGATCCTTTCTCCTTTGATTTTCAAGACCGTATGGATTTCAATGATGAGGTTTCGGCCAATTGAGGGTTAGTTGAGAAACACGTGGGCTAGATGATTGGTAATGATTAAGAATACGACTTGAGTGAGTGAAAAGAGTGAGAAGATTGGACGAAGTTGGGTTTGTTGCGAATTGGCGGGAAATTCTGTTGTCGAAGGTCATTAGGGGATTTAAAACCGCGTGTTATTATTTTTTGAAAACTTTGAGTAATGCAACTTTCAATCCCTGTGTTTCATCTCCAATTTGTAGTGAAAAAACTTCGTTTTTTGTCATATTCGGCCCTTGTGGTCTCTTTCTTCTTTATCTTCTTTATAAACAATCTTTCCACTTTTACAACTTTAGTCCCTTGAACTTCAAACATTCAAATGAGCCCTTGTAATCTTTGAAACTTGTCACTATTGGTCCTTTAATCTTCAATTTAATCTTCATTCTTTCTTCTCCTGTATCGGGCTGATCCGGCTTTTGATTGATTTGGCTTCATTCTTTACTCTTGTCTTGCCTTTCCGTTTCTTTTTGGTTTTTTGACTGTTTTTGCTTCTTTTGTCTTTTTATCCTTTCCCTTCCTGCACAATAGACCACAAAAGCACACCATTATTCTATCCTTTTGGCATTTCTAGCTTTTTATTTGGCAAAAATCCCGGGTAATAAATATATATATAATTTAAGCATTTATCAAAATTCCCCAAACTAAAGGATTGCCGTGTCCTCACGCAATGTTATCAAGTGTACACTTTGTAAACTAACAAGTTTCCAAAATGCCCTTGTTTTCACCTTTTATGAATCACCTTTTAAACAACTTAAGCTTTTTCTCAACATTTAATCCCATGGAAAAACACATTATATATGGCAATTCATATTGCAAACTATTTGCATCTTTTAGGCTCATTGAAATAGCTAACTCCCGATTAATAGAGCACAAAAAGAGGAAAATCGTCCATCCTTAACTTTTCCACTAGACTAAAACAAAGCTATTAAACAAGAGCATTGTTAATATAAACCAAAATGATTAAGCTCTTATACTTATAACTTGTGAACTATTTCACTCCCAAGAATAAATTAAATATAATATGTGGCACTCTTTTTAAACTCAACATAGATCAATTTATCTTTATAGTTGAAATCCATCTAAGCTTTACAAATAAGCCTTGTGAGCTTAAATGTTAATAACATAGATAAATCTCGACTCAAAGCTAAAAGAGATTTAGGAGAACCAAACTTAATAAATTGATTTGGAGAAAATGAAATTTAACTCATCTTTTAGTTTTCCCTAAACTATAATTTATTATTTTTTTCTTGCAATAGAATGTTTGTTCTTAGTTCTAAACCATACTTAGGCTGTTCTCCAAATAGGATATTTGCATCAACAACCGGTGTACTTAGTTCGAACCCCACCCCGCTGCTAACGTTTGTGGGTTATCCGCGAATCATATGTTCCAATGTGGTCTAAAACAAAAAGTGACTTTACAATATTTTCATGACACTTTGTCCGCAGTTGGTAGGTGTTATGCATTTTCGGTTCAACATTAGGATACTATTGAAAAATCAACCCGATTACTTGAAACAATGCCACAAAAATATTATCAGGAGTTTATTATCCAACGTCTCCATTGGTACTCCAATAAATATTCTTGATGTGTTCAAAACTAAGCGAAGTTGAATTTAATGGTGATATATATGCAAGTATGGTTGCACCAATGAAAGCAAAGCTTAGAAAATATTTTGAAAAAATACCACCGATAATTACTTGTGCGGCCGCACTGAATCCATGTTTTAATGTAAGCGGGGTAGAGTTACTTATCGACTCGATTACAACTGGTTTGGAGTGTTTTGATAATAACCCGGACTTTGCAAAAGAGGCAAAATACTCTTTCAACAAATCTTTGGAAGGTTGATATTTATTTTGCGAAATATGGTAACCCAACTCCTTCAACGAGTTTGGCTTCTTCATCGAGGTCGAATACAAGGAATCCGATGTCTCAATTGCTACAATGGTTACGATAAAATTCCAACAAACGGGAAAGGAATGATCGATTAGGGAACAACGAATATGAGAGATACGACACAACCGATTTTATCTCCTATATTCCCACTGAACAGTTTAGAAGTTTTGATGTTTTTGGTTTTTGGAAAGCAAAGGAATCTCAATTTCCCGTTCTATCCCGAATGGCCCGAGATGTACTAAGTGTACAAGCTACTTTGGTAGCTTTCGAATCCACTTTTTCAACAAGTGGAAGGGTATTATCAAACAGAAGAACAAGACTCACACCGGCGTCTTTGGAGATGTGTATGTGTTTGAAGGATCACTTTATGACAACCCACATGTGATAACCGGTGATTTTTTCCAAGTTATAGTATTCTAAAATACTATGAATGTGTATCTACATACTACGATTTCATCAAATTTCTATAGCAAAACTCATAAGTTGACTTTTGTTGACTTCTATTTCGCTAAACAGTTACGGTGTAACCGACTGTCAAATATCAAATTTCTATAGCAATGAATCACTTTTGATTCATATTTCTATTATTTTAAACGTCTACGATCTCATTTAAATCACTTACCGAAAACTTCCCACGCACAGTGAAAACATCACCAACGCGTACTGGCACGACAATAAGTTAAATTATGTCTAAATATCTTGGGTCATTCTAAAAAACTTATTTTATTGTTATTTCATATTTCTTGATAACGTTTGCACAAAACGCGAATTTACGGTTTACAAAACTAATGGGAACAGAAAACTACTCTGTTGATAGAAATAATACCTAATTGACAAGAAGTTAATTGAAAACGTCATTAAATCCTTGTTAAATCCTCTCTCGGCTTGACAACTTGATTATTTCGTCCGAAGTAATTAAAGTACTTTTAATTAACGAAAGGTTAATTGAAATATCAATTAAATTTCGTCAATCATTTCTAAACCATCTATCGATCCAAAAAACTTGACAACTTAATTATTTCATTGGAAAGTATTTAAGTTTACTTAACGTGACGAAAAGTTAATTAAAAATGTCAAGTATTTTTATCTCGTCTTCAACATCATTCCTTCGACGACTAGAGTATATAAAATAATATTACTAGTACCTCCTGACGTATTTTGATAATTGTATATTTATAAAACTAGTCAAAATCGAAAAACAATTTTTTTTCTCAGATAGGCGGAACAAGGAGAATATCAATCTCTTCTTGAGTGGGTTCACTATCTTCAACGAGGATAGGAGACATGGGAAGAGACTCGATAACTGAATTTTGATGAAAATTTCCCTGGGAAGTTGAAATTTCATTAAGCACTGTCATAAGACTAAGATATTCCTCAAATTTACGATCATTCCTCGCAGGAAGTGTTGAAGGTTCACCGGCGAACTCATGGTGAAGAGGATCACTCCTTGGAGAAAAAGTAATTGAAGATTCATTCTGTTCTGGCTCATGATCGGAAGTCACTTGGGAAGCGAGATTATGGGGAATCATCCATCACTAAGTAGAATATCAGAAAAAGCTTATGTCTCCTTCTGAATCGGAAATATCCTTCCTCTAAAGTTAGATGATACTTCTATTAGCTAGAAATCATCGATCTCATCATTTCGTCTTCAGGAGCTAAACCCTTCACCTTGTCGGAATAGAGGAGTGGTTGAGGAAGACTAGCTTATCGGAAACGTTGGATTTTTTATCTCGACATCATCTTCTTGAAAATTCTCTTCATGCAAGTCCTTCTTTAAGAGTTGAATATCATTACCGTGGTAACGAATCAAGAGGAGCAAGTTCATCAGCGATCTTAACAAAATTATCACTCGTTCTTCACCGTGAGAAGAATAGGAGATGGGTTCACTGGAATGAGTAGTGGTACTGCCACTGAACGGATCATCTTTTGAAAAATCGATAACAGAAATGGCATGAAAAAATTCTTTTTCCTTGTTTTTCTCAGATTTATCGGCATAGTAAACAAGTTCTTCCTTTCCTACTCTTTAAAGTCAATTTTTCCTCGTACAAATCAATTAGAGCTTTTGCGGTTCGAAGGAAGGGTCTTCCTAGAATAATAGGTACTCTCGGGTCGGGCTCAAAATTAACCACCACAAAATCTGCAAGAAAAGTGAAACATCAACTTACTACAACATCCTAGGCTAGACCCATGGGTAGAAATGGAGACGATTGGCAAGCTCGAGAGTCATTCGAGTAGGAGTCAATGCTTCAAGCTCAAGTTTCTTGTAGATAGAATGAGGTAAAAGATTAATGCTAGCTCCTGAATCGGCTAAAGCACTAGTCCTATTGAGTTCTTGTAAAGCACATGGGATAAGAAATTTTCGGATCTTCGAGCTTCTCGGGAACTTTGTTCATAATGATAGCGGAACATTCAGCATTCACGTTCGTGATAGCGATCTCCTCAAGCTTCTCTTGTTTCTTAGCATCGGCTTAAACCATTTGTTAAACTTGGTTGCATTTCGGACAAGAGCATCTTTCAATCCAATCTCTAAACGAAGTTGTTTGAACATTTTCAAGAACCGGCTATGTTGAGCACTTGGTTTATCGTGTTCTCTCACTTTCATCCTCTCAGGATATGGAAGTTTAGATGGGTACGAATTAGGTTGGATCTAGGGACTAACGGTTTCTTTTGCTTTTGGTTTTGGAATTTCAATGAAAATGGAATCTTCTTCCCCCGAAGATGGGACATGTGCGGTATTTTCCAAATTTGGATTTTGCACTTTTTCCGTTGACGTCTCCGGGTTTTGTTCAGGTTCTTTTTGAGGTTTTGAAACATCGGGTGAAGGAACAAGAGGAATCGAAGGTTCTTCCAAAAGCCCTTACCGATCCTTGTGGTTGATAACTTTAATTTGCTGACGAGGGTTAGTTACGGTTTGAACTTGGAAGAGTTCCTGAATTTGAAGTAGAGGCTGAATTTTTGAAATTATCACAAAGACTTGTCAACAAACTTGTAACATTAGCCATTTGATTCTGCAAATTTTGACCTTGATTTTGAACATTCTTCAACACCGCATCGTTTGCCTTGACGTAGTTTTCAAAATTTGTTTTCAAAAACACGATTGTTGGAGGTTGGTAGTTAAACTTGTTTGATTTGTGGTTTGGTTGGTTGGTGTTTGATATGGTGGAGCTTGATAAACTTGATTTGACGGTTTTGATGAAAGTTTCCTCTCTCACGGTTTGGTTTGAAATAAGGATTGTTTTCCTTGTATCGGTTTTGATTGGTTTGGACATTCGGTTGATTGAAACCCGGTGGTCTCATTTGACTTGCCAAATTTGAAGGTTGGTTTCTTTGGAGAAAATTACCAACGGCTGCGGTTTGTTGAAATTGTTGGATATTGTCTTGAAAAACAGGAAATTCGTTTCCTCTCGAAGTCAACGGGTCAAAGGTTTAAAAATGGTGATTTGACCCACAAGTGACACATACTGCCTCAACTTGCTTTGAAGGGTGCAAGGAGTAGTAACAAACTAAAAGGCTTCAATTTCATTCAAACATTTTTTTCAGTCATTCTTGATAGTTCTCTTATCACGAGAGAAGCGGCTATTTGTTGCATATCGAAGAATTATTAGAGATGAAGAGATTAGAAAGAGGGAGCTTCCGTACTCACTCTTGATTCATTAGCACGACTTCTTGAGTAAACGAACTTTTGACTTGCTTTACAATAATTGCTAAAACTTCTTGAGGCATTTTGTCCAAGAAATTGCCACTGCTGCAGGAATCTAAGGCATCTTTGATCGTTTTGATTTCAAAGAATTGTAAAAAGTATCGAGTTGTGGATGTTCCGAATAGCTTGGTGAGGACATTGACGAAGGTAGTCCTTTAAAAGTTCTGTGCTTCCATTTAAAGGCTTCGTTGGCTTTTGGTAAAGGTTATGATCTCATTTCGATAATAAAGTGGTTTTGTATGGAGGGAAGGTATTGGTTTATGAATTTTTGAAACAGGTGTCCCCGTGAGAATTGATCTTGGTGGTTCTTTGTTAAACCAATCTCGGGCTTCACCGCTCTAGAGAAAGGGAAAAGAAGCTGACCGAGGTATTCGGAACATTTGGATGTCTAACGTTTGAAGTGATCTTATAAAAAATCAAAGGTGATTTGTGGGATCTTGTCTACAGTAAATTTGTTGCTTTGCACAAGATTGATTAAAGGTTGCTTAAGCTCGAAATTGTTAGCATTGATCGGTGGAACAACTATAGCATCTTCATACCCTTCGATAGGTGCTTGTAACATTTGGGCCATTGTTCGATTGTCGGCCATTGGAACAACGTTTTGTTCAACAATTGGATCTTTCTACCAAAATCTTTTCAACAACTGGAAGGAGTTTGTTGTTGACGACGCTTTACGAGATTGCGATACGTAGTGCGCTTTTAAAAAAGAAAAACTAACCAATTAATAAGCAAGACTTTACACTAATTTTTTTTTTTTTAAATTAACGGTTACACGAAAGAGACTTAAACCAAATAATCAACTACTTCACGGTAGCTCTTGAAAATTGCTTTTCAAGGTGAGCCGTACTTCGTAGAGACACAAAAGGCAAGTGTTAAATCTTTGATTACGATTTGGGGGAACCAATTGCAAGTTTCACCGCGAAATTGAAATGATAATATCTCAATAGTAGAATAATTATTTGTTGGTGTTCGGTTACCAACTGGTGAATTTTATTTTTGATTAAGACAATTTTTTATATTTTTGATTTTTCTATTTTTTTTATTTTTTTTAATATGATAATTATACTAAAAAGAAAAAGAAAATATTTTTTTTTACTTTTTATATTTTTATTTTTTTTCGGATTTTTGAATTTATGACAAAAATTTAAACTTTCGAGGAAGAACAGGCTCTTTCAAACCAATTCACAAACTCGAAACGAAGAATCGTTACACAAGTCCCCGGCAACGGCCGCCAAAAACTGATTGCGGTTTTTATATACTAATATATAATATAAAATAATATTAATCCGAGTCGTAATTAGGAAAGTTACCAAGTTACCTTGGATAAAATTATCTCAAAAATATATATTAAAATATATATATAAATACGTATGTTTGAACGGGTAAGTATGATCACCCGGGCCGTTTTCCCCAACGATCATGCAATGGAAACCTCGATCTCGTTCGGAATGATTGTTTTGAAATAAGAAAAAGGTTATTTTTGATTTATTATGCTACTAAAATTAAAGCACAATTAAACAAACTAATTAACGAATTAAAAATACTATTACGAAAGTAAATAAAATGCGACATTTAGAAAACAAATACAATTTAAATCTTAAAATATAGAAAAATGGTTTTTAACTCTAAAAAGGTGCAGAAAAAAAGTAAGGACAAAAAGCCCCAATTTTCTAAAAAAACTAATTGAACCTAATTTTATTCAATTAAAACTTTAACCTAATTTTTAATAAAACTAAAAACAAGAATATTAACTTTTTTATTTAACTAAGAAAGACAGGGTAGAAACTGAAATAAAGGAAGAATAAGTGTGTGGGTGCGAATTTGGAAATTTTACACGTAGGAAAACGAATTAACCCTATACTTTGAGAAAAATACCAAACAAACCCTACGCTAACAGCTTATTTTGCTTATTGAAAAAGTGGTTTTCAGACAAAACTTAAAACTACAAAGTTACTCAACAGCTTATTCTTATACAACTTTAAATAAGACACTTCTAACTTTTTTATTAACAAGAAAAATAAGCTAGAAATTAAAGAAAATAAAGGCTGTTACAGAAAGTAGCTATTTAACAAGATTTTTGGATTTTTGCTTATTTTGAGCTTAAAACTTGATGAAAGCTGAAAATAAAAGATGCTTATTAATGCCTAAGATGTGTATTAAAGGATTCTAAACTAATATTAACCTGTAGTTAACAAACTTAGAAAGAAAATTAGGTGAAACGTGCAAAGTTTTAATGAAAACGATTTAGAGCTTTTTTTAACTGGCTTAACAGCTTGTTTTTAGGAACTTAGTGCTGATATTTTGGATATAAGGTAACCTTAATTATCGAAAATCAAACTAGCTAAGGATTTGTAAAACTCTAAAAGGAAAATGAGAAAATTCAAGTGAAAAATGGCAATAATTATGCTAAAATGAGATGCACTTGCTGGTGCAATTAGCTGTGATGTGTTTGGCAATGAACTCAAATACAGGATAAACTTTTAGAGCTAATACCTCACTAAGTGATACTAAATGAACACAGCACAACCTTAAACTCTAAAATGCTCTTAAAGGCCTAAAACCTAAACCTCTTATAGCTAAAATTGCCCTGGTGCTGAGAATGATTTTAAAAACTCTAAACTATTAAAACTAAACTTTAACTACTAAAACCTGGTTGAACCTTGATATTAAGAATTAATGCAACTATGTGAAAGGTTTTGACACTATGATATTGACTTTAGAAGTCACAGATTGCACTATAACCAAAACACTCCTTAATTTGACTGTCCATAAACCAAAATATGCACTTAAAATCTTTATAAAGCTATCAACTGTGCTTTTTATCTACTTTTATTTGTAATGGATCTAATAGAGCTATTTGAAAACTAAAATGCACAGCTTATTTGAGAAATTAAGCAGGTTACTCTATGTAGCTTATTACACTAAGAAGGACAAAATTCTAGAAATGTAAAATCTAATGATAACTAAACAATTAAAACTCAAAACAGAATAAGAAGAATACTAATTAAGCATAATCAAGCATTTATGAACTCAAATAAAAGACTATAAGCAAAAGCTATACTGAAATTAAGCTAAAATGGAATAAGATCAATGGAACCTTGATGTTGTAGTCTCAGGCTACTTAGGCTACTCTATCTGAAATGCGTAGCTTAATTAATCCTAACGGCTACCTTAGCCCCTAACCAAGCTTTTTGCATAATATGCTATAACTAGCTTATTTCTTCTTGACTTGAAAAAATGCCTCAAATTATTTAAGTGAATTCAGTGGTGTTTGATTATAAAGTGATAGAATGATGAAATGAGTGCTTAAGAACAAAATTTAACTGAAATTGAGCTTATTAAAAGGAATAAGCTCAAACGAGCTTATTTAAAGCTTATTTGATGAATTCGACTTCAAACTGAAAACAAAAGATTATTAAATGTGTAAATCGACTTGAATTACTGAATTAAAGAAGTACAAGTTAAAAGAAACGATTACAAGAGCTTAAAACTTAATTGCTAAAAGTGAACATAGAATTGCTTAAAAACGGAAAATTACAAAGTAAACTTGTTTTAAAAAACAAATCAAAAAACTAATAATGATGTCTTAGGGCTGCTATTTATAGAGGAGAGGTGAAGAGAGGGAAAGATTTCTAGAATGGTCCTTTAAATCTCATCCGTTGATCATTTGTGAGTCGTTTGTGGCCGTTTGATGAGTTTAGTGAGGTGGCATGGCCAATAGGGTGTTTACACGTGTTGGCTTGTGATTGGGGAGAGTGTATGAACGATTTTATTTGTTTAAAAGGAGCGGGGGTGTGGAAAACGGGATTTGGGTTGTGGGAAGTTTTGGCGGGAAATGCTGTTGGAGTTGGTTGAGCTGTTAGTTTGTTGCGAGAAAGGCGGTTCTGTTTTAAAACTTTGGATAATTGGCACAATTGGTCCCCGTCTTTGCTTCCGCCCAAATGTAGAGTAAAAAGCGTTTGGAGAATTTTATGAGATGTGCAAATCAGCCCTTGTGTTTGTTTTCTTCTCTTTTCTTCCTTTATTAAAGCACTTTTCCTCTTGGTAACTTTTGGCCCTTTGAAACTTCTATTTCCACATAAGCCTCTAATCTTTGAACACTTGACAACTTTGGCCCCTATTTGACTTGTAATTTGACTTTTGACTTCCTTTATTTCTTTCTTTGACTGTGTCGGGCTGATCCGGCCTGGTGTCTCTGGCTGATTTCTCATCTCTGCTCTTGTCTCTTTGTCTTTTCCCGTTTTTGTTGATTTGATCGTTTTAGCTTCTTTTTGGTCTTTTCAATCCTTTCCTGCAAATTAGACACAAAAGCACACATTTTCTATTCTTTTGTTTTTTTGCTTTTATTGGTTTTATTAGGCAAAATCCCGGGAAAATTAGTATACAATTAAGCAAATATCATTCACATTTTCTCTCTTGAAACTCTTTTCTAAATAGTTTTTTTGAACCCGGAATCAAAAATGCTACGGTATATCTTTCATCCCTAGTTTGGGGAGGTTTCCACCTTTTGGAATTTCTTCACCCCTACTATTATCCTCCATAATGAACCTAGTTTGGGGAAAGAGTCAAGCGAAGGGGACTCTATAATAAACAAGCGCTTCGTGGGAGGCACCCCATGCTTATCCTTTTTATCTTCTTTTTATTTTTTTCTTTTTGTTTCCCCAAGGACAAATCAATTCGGGGTCAAGTATAGCTTGTACTTGGTTAACAAAAACTAAGCCGTTTTCGTTTTGAGCTAACAATGAAAAGATGAGAGGAAGCTTGTTCTCTTTCGTTCTTGTTGGTTGTTTGTGCTTATTTGTCTAGGTTTTCCGGATTTTGGAAGATTCATGGTTCAATATTGTGGAAGGACAAAGCAATGCCCACAATTTCCATTGATGATCTCCAAATCTTCTCTCTTAAAGTGGGAAATCTCTTTATCCTTGTCTTTATCGAAACCTAACATCTCTTTTCTTTTGCATGGTCCTTAGAATTTTTGTTTTAAAGATTCCTTTGACCCTTATTTTTTAACTTTGTGGACAATAGTTTCATTTTAGTTTGGGGAAGGATATTCTTCGATATTGACTTGGCACTTCACGCAAACTTTGTTTTGAACCTTTTTGAATTACATTTTGTGAAATAATGGAAAAATTTTAAATTGTTTGCTTACAAAAGTAAGCTCAAAAGAGGCTTTAGTTTGGAGGAAAAAAAACACACTTTTGGTAATCTCGTGGTGAGAAATAGGAGTTTAATTTTGACTTGACCGGGTGAAAAATGCCTAGCTAGTTCTTTAACCTACCTTTTGTGGGGCCAAGCTTTCACAAATCCTATTGCATTGGATTTTAAAAATGTGAAGAACAAGAGATGATGTAGTTAAATATAAGTGTATTTGCTTAAGCAAGGTTTATTTGGAAAACCTAAAGCTTATATGAATGATTTGTGTCTTTTTACTCCTAAGTCTTAATAACACTTTAATCATACGTGTCTTTTAATTTAACTCGTCAAACCAATGTCTTTAGAAAAAGTCTGACATTTTTGAAAAAAGAATTCATTTTAATTTTTAAGTATGATTTTTGGTTTCAATTAATAAGTTGATTTCCTAAATGAAAATTTTTCCAATTCATCAAAAATTAATAATTATAAAAAGAATTTGCCAATGAAGCCTGTCTAATGCAAAAGCATTATTTTTTCGTACCAATGGGCATTTGTAAATCCTATTATCCTAATGAAGTGATGTTAATAATAATAAATAATAATAATAATAATAATAATAATAATAATAATAAAAGCTATATATAGTTTTAATCGTTGGCGTATCCATGTTGAGAGTGAGACTCGGATGGGGTCGCAACTAAGGATTAAAACTATATACGTGGAATCAAGGTTCGTAGGCATTCATCACTAGGGAGCGCGGCCTAGGTGATGATTGCAACTAAGGGACTTTTTGATTCTAGGCTTTGTAGGAAAAGGTGTTGTCGCGATAACCCACAAACGTTAGCAGCGGAGTAGGGGTTCGAACTAAGAACAACATTCCTATTGCAAGAAAAAAATAATAAATTATAGTATATGAAAAAATAAAAGAATGGTTAAAAATTTCATTTTCTCAAATCAATTTATAAGTTTTGTTTCCTAATCTCTTTTAGCTTTGAGTCGAGGTTTATCTATGTTATTAACATTTGAGCTCACAAGGCTTATTTGTAAAGCTTAGATGAATTTCAACTATGAAGATAAATTGATCTATGGTTGAGTTAAAAAGAGTGCACACATCTTAATCATTAATTTATTCCTGGGAGTGAAAAGTTCACAAGTTATAAGTATAAGAGCTTAATCATTTGGACTTATATTGACAATGATCTTGTTTAATAGCTTTGTTTAGTCTAGTGAAAAGTCAAGGATGACGAATTTTCCTCTTTTGTGCTCTATTAATCGGGAGTAGCCTATTTCAATGAGCCTAAAAGTTGCAAAGTTGCAATGATTGCCATTAATGTGTTTCCATGGGATTAAATGTTGAGAAAAGCTTAAGTTGTTTTAAAAAGGTGATTCATAAAAAGGTGAAAACAAGGGCATTTTGGAAACTTGATAGTTTACAAAGTGTACACTTGATAACATTGCGTGAGGACACGGCAATCCTTTAGTTTGGGGAATTTTGATAAATGCTTAATTGTATATATAAATTACCCGGGATTTTGCCAAATAAAAGCCAGAAAATGCCAAAAGAATAGAAAAATGTGCGCTTTTGTGTCTATTGTGCAGGAAAGGATAAATAAAGACAAAAAGAAGCAAAATCAGTAAAAAAAAACCCGACAAGAAACAGAATAAGACAAGACAAGAGTGAAGAACGAAGACAATCAAAAGCCGGATCAGCCCGATACAGCAAGAAAGAAAGCCAATTGAAGTGCCAAGGACTAATAGTGACAAGTTTCAAAGTTTAAAGGCCTATTTTGAAGTTTTGAAGTTCAAGGACTAAGATTGCATAAAGTGGAAAGTTTGTTTGCAAAGAGAAAAGGGGAAATAAAAACCACAAGGGCCGAATTTGTCAATTCCAAACCTGTTTTTATACTACATTTTGGACGGGTGAAAGACAAGGACCAATTCTGCATATACTTCAAACCTTTAAACAGAAAACGCGGCTTAAAACTTCTCCCTAACCACCTCAACAGAATTTCCCGCCTTTTTCCACAACAAACCCAATCACCCAAAAACCCTTCCCCGCTCCTCTATATCACTCAAGCTTGTTCTAAATCCTTCTCCGCGTCAAATCACCCACGTGTCAACCATTGATTGGTTCGAACACCTCATATCTCTCATCAAACGGCTATAAATGATTCGAAAACGATCTACGGCTGAGATGTATTGGAAGATTCGAGAATTCCACTCCTCTCCTCTTCAATCCTCTATAAATAGAAGCTTAGGGTTCATATTTTTAAGTAGTTGTATGTGTTTTAATTTTCAATTTGTATTTTCTTCAATTTTAAGCAATTTTCTTTCAAGTTTTTAGCAAACAGCTTTCAGTACTTGTACTCTTGTTCTTTCATCTTGTACTTCATCATTTGAGTAATAACATTTAGATTTCAAGTTTTATTGTCCTTTGATTTCAATTTTAAGCCAAATCTTATAAGCTTCATAAGCTTTTTGAGCTTATTATGTTCATAAGCTCGATTTAGTTAAAGTCTGTTTTTAGACATTTCATTTACTCATTCTTATCATTTAAGTCAAAGCCTGATCACTTGAGGCTTTTGTGTCATTTTGAATCAACAAGGATTATTAAGCTTCTTATAGCTTATTGAGCTTTAATGCTCAAGGTTTAGAGGCTAAGGAGCCATTAGGTGTTTGTTTTTGAGCCACTCACTCTACAAGAGTGGCTAAGTGCTGAGACTACATCAATCTCAGGTTTCAATTTTTCAATTTCATTACAGCTTATTCACTTAGCTTATTTCAATACTTCTGTTTTACCTTATGCTTAAATACTGTTTCATTTAGTTTAGTCAGCTTATAGATATAATAGCTTTAAGCTTACTTAGTTTAAAATCAAGTTAGATTTTACTTGTCAATCCTGTCATAAATAGTAGTAGGATAAGCTAGTAGAGAAACTAGCTTAATCTCACTATTAAGCTGTAGGATTTATAGCTCAAATAGCTTTATTAGGTCATCTTAAGTAGAAATGGATAAAAGGTTTTAAAAGTTTTAGCTTCAAATTAGATTTTAAGTACATTTTGGTTTTGACAGCTTTCTATTAAGGAGTGTTTGGATTTAGGCTTGTTTGACTATTAAAGTCAATAATAGTTTGTCAATTTACTTCATTTAGTTGAGTTAGGTCATATTATAAGGATTTAAAAAAGTTTTTAGAGGTTAGTGTATAGAATTACAAAGTTTAGAGTTTAAAAACTTCTTATTTGCACCAGGGCAGATTAATTGAGAAAGTGATTTTAGGATTTTGTGTTTTATAGCTTTCTATTGTTTAGATGTTGTCAATATAAACTTAGGTACATTTAGTGAACTGTTTTAGGAATTCTAGCTCTTAAAATTTAGCTTGCATTTGAGTATCTAGTCAAATACATCAGCAACAATACATAGCAGCAGAATTGAGTTTTGGCTTATTTCCTTTTTGAATTTTCATTTCCATGTGAAATTTTGAAAAACCTTTTACCTAGGTTGATTCAAGGTAAGTAGGATAGCTCATTGTTAGAATTTCAGCTTTTGAGGTTTAAAAATAAGCAGTTTAGCTTATTTGAAAAAGCTTATCTCAGACATAAGCTAAAACTTGCACTTTTTGATATCATTTTTCTTGTTATTTTGGTTTAAACTTAGCTTATTTCTTTTTAAACATCTCTAGTATACATCATAAGCACCATTTAGCATCTTTTAGATTTCATTTTCAGTAACTAATAAGCTAGAAATAAGCTAAAATGTGAAAAAGTCATTTAACTCATAGTTTCTGTAACAGATTTATAAATCTCAAGTTTTTAGCTTATCTAGTTGTTAAAAGTTCAAGTTGCTTTTATTAAAGTTGTTTAGAATAAGCTAGTAAACAAGTTTGTAGTTTTGAGTTTTTGCTGAATCCCACTTTTTCAATAAGCCAAAAATAAGCTAGAATCGTAGGGTTTGTTTTGTCATTTCTTGATAGTTAAAGGGTATACGTTTACACTGAAGTGTAAATTTCCTAAAGTTAGCCCGCCTACCCTTTACTTTCCTTATTAGCATTTTCTACCCTGTCTTTTTAAGAATAAATAAAATAGTTCTAAATTTTTAGAAATTAGTTTTATAAAATTAGGTTTTTAGTTTTAATTGATAAAATTAGATCACAATTAGGTTATAAAAATTAGGGCTTTTTGTTCCAATAAATTTCTGCACCTTTGTAGTTTTTAAAAACCATTTTTCCTTATTTTTCTAGTTTGATTTGTATTTTCTAGGAATTTAAATAGATTTTAGTTAATTTCTTTTTCTTAGAAAAATCATAATAAATAGAAAAATAGTTAAAAAATTTCAATTCTTTTTTCTAAAATTTTCTTTTTAAATTTGTGATTTTTAGGTATAAAGTTTGCTAAAAGTCGTGCCTTAGATTTTAAATTTCATTTTTAGCTCGCGTTTTTACTTTTCGTGCATTTAAATTTCGAGCTAGTTAATTGTTTTTAATTCGTGCTATTATATTTGTAGTATAATCAAAAGTTCAAAAATCCTTTATCAATCTTAACTCGAATCCGAATTATTCCAAATTCTCAATTCACGATTTCGTTGGGACACGACCCGAGTAGTACAATACTTCCCGGATAAAAATATACAAGTTGTGTTTTCTTTAGTGAGATTTTTACCTTATATTTCTCTTGTTTGAGAAGTATTTTGGAAAGAAATTTTCACGGGATTAATACTATACGTATATAAATTTGTTTTTCTATAATCAAACCTTATACAATATCGTATTACGCGAAACCCGTCACGGTTATGTTTACATAGAATTATGTATGAATCTATGTTTTACAAGTCTTGTATTGATAGGACTTGTAATTGGAGGTTTAATATGGTAATTGCTATGAAAACTCGTTCATAAAGATCTTTATCTTGTTTACTTTAACCGTATACTCATCAACTATTTTGAACTCTATGTCGATCTTCCCTAATTGTTTTACTCCCCGTCTCCGAAGACGAGTTTTAAACACTCGTCCCATACTCATTAGAGTGCCTGCATCGTATTTTCATCCACCACCTTGAAGATTTTGTGAGTACGCGTATTGCATCAGAAATTATTAAGTAGGCTAATTTATAATCTCTTTATTTGAAAGGATTGGGACGCCTCTTCATTTAAATAAATAAATTGTATAAATTAGTCTATACTTATTCATTTATTCGACTTATTTCATTTCCTTTACCCCGTTCGATTTTGAAGTAAATACCGACGACAAGACAAGGAATGAGTTCCACGAGGATCGAGTGTATTGTAACCCAACGAATTGCTAATGCTATCGAAGCTAATATTGTTTATGAGGAAAGAATCCACATGGCTCGCGACTAAATGGATTAGGTCGTACGTTAGGAAACCAAGGTAGTAAGGAATGCCAACAACAAAATAAATGACAAAAGGCCGTGAGAGCTTACATTGCTAAACCAAATTACAAGGACGGATATGTAGAAAAATTTCCCTTCTACAACAAACGTAAGTTGCACCACACTGCACTGTGAAGTGTAATAACTACAAGACTGTTGGCCGCGTGAGTAGGAATTGTAGGACACCCATTTCGAAATTCAACTTAGAGGCCGCAGTGGAAAATTAGAAATCTGAACTGTGCGAACCGTATTTAGAAGGTTAAAACTCGTTGGAGCTCTAACACCGTCAAAGATAACGCTGA
Organism: Tanacetum coccineum; assembly: GCA_026074375.1. Lineage (NCBI taxonomy): Eukaryota > Viridiplantae > Streptophyta > Magnoliopsida > Asterales > Asteraceae > Tanacetum > Tanacetum coccineum. The sequence goes on along the minus strand of BQNB010051005.1, from coordinate 8,630 downwards.
TGTTTAAGGAGAGATTTTTCCTTATCTAGTGAAACCTAAGTAGACTTAGACTGTGATCTCTAAGAGTTTTGCACTAGTACTTACTTGTGAATTTCGTGTATTGTGTAGATTTTCCTAAATCATTTGTTCAATTTGTGTCATGACTATTTTGTCAGTTACACTTCAATTCTCTAGTAAATATAAGTAAGCTACTCCTTTACCGTCTTACAACCCATTTCACCATTATTATGTAAACTGTCTTATTATTAACTAATTGGATGGTATCCTATTAACTATTTGTGTCGTCTTATAAACATAATTGTTGTCGCGTTATGAACTATTTTACACTAGTTTACAAACCGTTTGCTGATAGCTTCTTGTTTATCTAAACACCTTATAAACTATTTTGATATCATTCCATGAACCGTTTTGTCAACATTTTATAATTATCCTACTATTACCTCATAACTTATTTGACTATCATTTAATGAACTAACTCGTTTCCATCTTATAATCTATTTTACGGTTAATTATAAACTCTTTTTCTACCTTATTATAAATTACCTTGAAGTCATCTTACAAACTATTTCGTTGTCACTTAATGAATTGTTTCGATGTCATTTATAAACTATTTCGCTGTCAATTTATGAACTATGTTGTCATCATCTTATGAACTACTTCGTGTGTTTTATAAACCATTACGTTGTCACTTTATAAATTATTAGGTTGTCAACTTGTAAACCATTTGTTACCATTACATTATAAACCCGTCAAGTAATTCTCGTAAAACTATTTTTTTATCCCTCATAAATTTTCTGTTATCTTACAAATTATCTTGTGTGTATATAAACTACATTGTTTTCTTACAAACTGTTTTGCTACCTTATAAACTATATCGTTTATACCGTATAAGATTTTTTTTAACATAACATTGTTTGACTGGAAATGAGCATTTTAATCTGTTAGTTCCTATATTTATGCATAGCTCTTATCACCTATGTTAATTCAGGCAGGACCATGTTATACTGAGTAGTCACCATAAAATTTTTGTCCAAATTACCCGTAGATTCCATCTTTATTTCTTCCTTCTCAACATTGTTAACGAGATTATATTGTACTCGTGTGTTATTAATATTTTGCGTGCGTATTCATGAGTCGTGTTGGTCACATGTATTCGCATTTATAAGCGTCAAAACTAAATAGCTTTTCTTCAACCTTAGCCGAGAGACCAAATCATGCTTCATGTAGTCATGGAAATTACGGATTGTAAGGTTCTAAGGTGTAATGAGCATATCCCTCTAATTGGATTATAACCAATAGAACTAGAAGATTTTTTTCAATATACTTACCTTTTAGTGAGATAGAATCACGTGCATTATGAGGTTCTCGTACCGACAAAACCTCTGATGGATCCTTCAGGATGTACAAGGGACTAAAGAAATTTTAAAAGTAATCGTTTACCCGTTACTAGTATGACGATCTTTTCTATCAATGCGTGGATGTAGCGTCTACTCGAAAACCTACCTAAGGACTATCTACCACCAATGAAAAGTTCATGAGAAGAATACTCGACACCGACCAAAGAATTTAGGAGAAAATAGTGCTTACTCTCAAGATTTGGGAACACTACCGATATGACATGAGTATGAACTCGAACCCGATAATCACCAGAAATCCGTTAAAAAGATCTAGAAACACAATAGTGTCTTACCACTCAGCAAAATCTTAAGGCCTCACTTGAACTACCTTATCTCATTCTTAAGTTATTACTTTTGCCATTACAAATCCTTACGATCATGAACTGTTTGTGGAGCTAGCCAACTTGTGCACTCTTGAGTAAGGATTTGATTCATTCCTCGAATAACTTGCGTATAATATTCCACCACCTATTGCATAAGCTCTCTCGTGAGCTCCTCTTATTCGTTTACCTTTATTCTGGGGATATTGTTTCTCAAAATGTCCTCACTCTTCGTATTCCATCATAGTTTGTTATAGTTATTGTTGCTATGTATTCTTATACTTTTGATTCGCGACTCCATATGTTTGTGCTATGATTTTCAAATTATTAAAATGAATAATTATTTTAATAAAGATTTTTGATGATTTCAGATATATAATTTGTTCTTGTTGAGAGGTTGTGAGATTTGTGAGTTGCAACAAAGATGGCAATGAGGTTAGGGTAGTATTATAGTGGTTTTGGTCAATTAAGTTTTAGCGTAAAAGAATTTTGGATAGTTTGGGAAAATATGATGGCGTTATGGTCAGGTTATGGTCAAGTTTATGGTCAAGTCCATGGGAGATTTAGAAAAATATAGTTGCTGGCCTAAATTTTAAATGAGGGTAAACAGACGTTTAAAAATGTTTCAAAAGGATTATTAAATGCCAAAAGTCTTTGAAAATATTCATGAAGCTTCTTAATATTAAAACGAAGGCTTAGGAATTTTTTTTAAATGATAAGTCGTTGCCGTTGGTCATTTCTAAATATAGCAAGTTTATATATATATATATGTATATATATATATATATGTATATATATATATATGTATATATATATATATATATATATATATATATATATATATAGTTTATATATATATATATATATTATCTATATGTGGGTGTGCATTATTATATATTATATATATAGTTATTTATATATATTATATATAGAGTTAGGATCATATAAGATGTTTTCTTAAAATAGAAGGATAAGAGTAACTATAACGCATTCCGAGATGCACGACTTAAATTAGATGCCTCTCTTATAATCTGAGATGCATTATAACGCAATCATAATGTGTTTCTAGCTTTTAATTAGATGCATATAACGTATATTAGATTCATTTTATTTTTGTTGTTCCTCTCCATGTGCCTAAAATCATCAAAAATCAATTTGCACCATCTACCATCACAGTTAACGTCCGAAACGCAAAATAGTGCATATAAATGAATAGAATTGCATTAATGCAAAGTCGTTGCATTTCAAATTGTGATTTTAGTCACTTCATACACTCTTTTTTTAATTTAATTCTCACTAGATCCCTACTCTCTCTCTCTCATATATATTATAATATATCGAGTAAGGGATTTTTGGTTAGTTGCTAGGCGTCACTAGTTGTTTTTGGAAATATGGAAACAATTTAAATTAGGGGATGTATTAACAATCCCGAAACTATATTTTTTTTCTTAAAATGGAAACTTTCTTTATAATAGTAAACTTTTCGTAAGACGTGTAACATCTCATAACTTAATTCAGTTCGTAAAAATACATTTTGTTGACTAAAAACTTAAGCACAGACATATTTGTGTTGATATTTAATTATTAAATGTTGTGTGCAAACGTTTTTTGTTATTTTACTTTCGTTCTACGGAGCGTTTATTTATTAAGTCACGGTTAAGCCGTTGGTTATACTTTATTCGTATCGTTTGTTTTCGGTGGTTGATTCCGCGATGCAAATCTAGTGTCCTAGTAAGTTGAATACTACTTCTTAGCCTCGTTTTTTCGATATTAATCGATCGAACTTACAGATATAGAACTGTACTCTGCCCTTAAACATTTAAACCCTTATATAGACATACCCACGCGCCTACACTTTCTCCTTCGATGTTTTCACTATTAAGAGACTTTCTTTACAACACGTTTATATCAATCCAAAAACTTGTAACAATATGTTTCTATAATACCTATTCTGATGGATTAAATGTCCTGGTCAAACCTAGCCAAAATTTCTGTAAATTTAAGAAGCGTGTAAACATCGAATTTTACTGGAAATAGTGTTATCAAACGTCATGTTTAAAATGCTTTACTAAATCTTACCCTTTTCTTTGGTCCACACATTCGGTTAACTCAAATCAAATCCCGGGACTGGATTCCTTTATGGGGGTGGGTACTGTATCACCGACAATTTTTAGAAATTTAAACTACCATTGTACCCTTTGGACTTTTTGGTTCTGACTTGACTTTTTGACTTAGATCTTTTACGGCCACATATAAAAACGATTAGCGTAGTCGGTAAATTTGTTGATAATATGTTAAATAATAAATCCTATTTAACTATTACTTATCTCTCATTTACAAATATAATTTTTCAAACTTATTCTAGAAACAAAAAACGAGAAGATTATCTCGCGATTGTGAAAAAAATCACACATCGTGTTAACGACGCAAAAATAATTAAATTATATTTAATTATCATATGTATTTAATTAAAACTATTTAATAAATTATTTTACATTTTATTCAAAAATGTTTGTTGAAAAAGCGAATATTCCAGTCAAAGTTTTATTTTTACAAACAAAGCTTCCCCGTGATACCCGATGACTACACAAAATAAATATAAAGCATTTAAATAACTTTATAAAACTTTTCTGAAATAATAGTCATGTAAATACTCGTTTTTGTGAGAAAAATCATTTGGAAAACAATGGCGCAAGTTTCTTGTTTTGAATCATCCGTTAAGTAGCTTAAACGAGTCCCAAACTGTTATTTTACAAAAGTTACGTTTTCAGTCCTTGTGGTAATATTTACATCATTATCCCCTCAAGTATTAAGCACTTGTCACATTTTTTTAAACACTTTCATATATATAAGTTTAAACATTAGGGTTTCATTCATTTATACCAAACCCTAACACACACACTCCCCTCTCCTCTCTTATTTTTCTGGCGCCTCCCCATATTATTACGGCCAGATTTCGGTCGGATTTCGGCCACCCACCGCCACCTAAATCATCAACACCACCTTCACCCCATCACCATCTTCACGCCACCCTCACCATCATCTCCAACTCGAAACCTCCATCACCTTCTCCACGCCGCCGCCTACACCACCATCTCCTCCTTGTCACCATCGTCTCCTCGTCACCACTACCACCACCACCATGACTGTCATAGCCACATACCAACCACCACCATCATGGTGCATTTGGATTTGATAAGAGCACCAAAGGGTGCGTTTAGTTGTTCCAAACACCACAAGGGTGCGTTGGGTTAGCAGAAACACCCTAAGGGTGTGTTTGGTTTTCTTATCAGCACCAAAAGGGTGCGTTTAGTTTTGCTCAGCACCAAGGGTGCGTGTAGTTTAGTAACAGCCCCAACGGGGTGTATGGATCCGGGTTTAAAGTGCGGGCACATTTAGGATTTGAGGTTGATTTGCGATATCGGCTAATATAAATATGTTACAAGTTTTGGTAAAATATAAAATCAGATTAAGTGGTGGTTAAATTGGTTAAATAAATGTATTAGTTATTATTTTTGTTTTTTGTGATTTATAGTCTTTAGGGTGCGTTTGGTTATGGGTTTAACAGCCTTTAGGGGCGTTAGGATCTGTGGTTAACTGCCCCTAAAGGGGTGTTTGGTTTTGCAGTTAACCTCAAATAGGGTGCGTTTGGATTTGTGTACAAACAACTACTTAGGGGTGTTTGATTATGAGTTTTTGCGGCTACATGTGTTTGGTTCGTTGTTTAACACCTATAAGGTGTGCGTTTGTGACCGCAGCCCCAATAAGAGGTGTGCTGGTTTGCTTAGTTTTATTATTTGTTTCATCTAGTTAAGGTATATATTGAAACATGGGTATTTTACAACACGGATTGATTGAAAAAGAGAAAGCTTTGAGTTTTGTAAAAATGGGAAACGTTGTATAAATGAATAGGTCATGACGAAATTTTTATCAATTTCTATACTTAGTATTTTTTGCTACAACTAGATTTCTTTGAAAAAACCGATAAAAAATGACTAAGTTATAGTTTAAAGTATTTTATTTGTAATCTATACCATAACCCGAAAATAAATAGCAACTATACTTTTAAAAAGAACAACTATTTTAACTAAAAAAACCGTTAAGCGAAATGAAATACTAATTTATAAAAATATTATTTATAAATTTTCGACTGAAGATAAAACATAAATCCTTTTGTAGAACTTTTACAAATCGTTTAAACATATTTGAAACTTTAAAACATACGATTTGACTTTTATGCAAGAACACATTCTAGTCTTGCCTATACTACACTACAACGATTAGGTACACTGCCTAGGGAGTTGTAAAACTTCTTGTAGAATTCCCTTACGATAACCGCAACCAAGATCCTAACACTGTCACTTTATAATGGCGACGCCGTCTCTACGCTCTGTATTCACAATTCTTCATGATTTTTGGTGTAGAGTCGTAATCTTGTCCGTTTCTTCTCCAAATGAGCCCAAGTCACGTGTATTTCCTCCAAATGCCATCCAAGTGCTAAAAACCTAAAAATAAACGATTAAGCACATAATCAGGGCATATTTGCATGATTTAGGGGGTTAAATGAAATAGTGTATAAAATGACACCTCATCAAAACCCCTACACTTAGGATTTGCTTGTCCTCAAGCAAATGGGGTTTTTTTACCTAGATAATAGCAATATTAGGGTCATTTAACCTACTCTTTAAAAGTATTTTACAACACAACCTTCTAGACCTCGTAATTAAAAGCACAAAAAGTATATACTAGCACCTCACATAAGTGTTTGGGATTCTCTCTTTCACTCGGGTGTATAATAAATTATAACAACTATGGGAAACAGAAAATTAACACTCATTACCTGTCATAGCATATAAATTACCATAGGCTTGGTAAAGGATCAAAACCTCCACCGCTAGGCGCAAGTACTAGTCATTACTGTTAAAGAGGTCTTTATAAAGGGTTGTGGGGTGTAGGTATAAGATAATATTAACGGAAACAGAAACGGATGGGATATATTTGGGTGGATTTAGGTGAATTTAGGGTGAAAGGGTTAGCTAACTATTTATAAGAATACACATTGATTTGGTTGCTAAGCCAAGACTCGGACAAAGATACACAAACTCTACATCAATCTCTTTATTTTTATTTTCTTGACTCTATGATAAACATAAGCAAATGGCAGCCCATACACATTTTTTTCACTTCTTTTTTTATATACATTTTTTTCGTACACTTTTTCTCAGTCATTGCTTAAACATATAATACATCATGGGGGTTTATAGATACACCCCTACACTTGAACATTTACATACTCAATATTTACAATCTAACTAATGACCCGAATTGAGGCGGATCAACATAACATGGAGCTTATTGAGCTCTATTGGGGGTAATAAATTACTTCTTCCCTAATTCTTCATAAGATGAATACTATCATGAATTCCAATCGTCCCAAACACACACACACACTGTCTGTGGTGAGATAAGGACTTATATCGAACCGTGTACTTAATAATTAACTTGGGTTAAAATAATAATGTACTAAAAGCAAGTACATATAAGGTAGGCTAAGGCTATTTGGGTGTAACAATTGGTTAAAAGGTGACAATGCTTTTCATTAATAGTCCGGCTTAACTAGAGAATTACAAGAATCGTGAAAAATGATAGGCTCAGAGGGTTGTACTAGGGGTATCATGCACTAAAAATGAGTGTTTGGCAAGGATGTGGGATAGTTATATGATCGAGGTAACCATCATAACAATTACAGGTTTAAAACATGGGTTAATCCTAGAGCCTCTTATCTAGCAAATCATAATTCTCACTATGCGGTCTCGGGATGCATCACAAAAACAAGTTCTAGAATTTAATATACCACCGGTACACTCATATAATTTAATATCGATACCAATGCTCTAGAAAAGGCGACTAAGACCATCATACACATCCGTAACGACGAAATAGACACATATGACTGCATTCGAACTTTAAATCGAGAAAGCTAAAGGTATAAATTATCTTGGGTATCAATAACGGATACCCGAATTCCTATAGATCTAAAGGCGAACCTCACATTTTTGGGGTGGAATTTTGAGGGTTTTTTTGCTAGTCATATATATTCCTTTCCATGAGACGCTATTAATACTCGGTTTTCATCGGTATGTGTCATATTTTTTTTAGATTTGGGTCAAAATTACCTTTTTATGCTATGTTTTGATAAATTACCCATCATTTTAAGGAACAAGCAAATGGCAATTAAAAGAATAGTTTTTAAGGTTTATTTCCTCCTACACTTAATTTGAACATTGTCCCCAATGTTCTTAAAAGTACCCGTGAAAACGAATAAAGGGAAAAGAAAACAAGTAAAAGAAACTAGTACTCCCCTGATTTGCTCAATAATGGAGAAGAAACATGCGATAACTGGTTAGATCGTTCTCTAAGAGTCGTCCAATGAAACTTCCTAATAACTTCCAAGCTTCTTCTCGTCAAATATAACTTGTAAATCAAAGACAAAGACAACTACACCAAGCGTATAATCGACGAGATATGATATATACAACGAGAGTTTAGGGTTTTGACTCTATGAAAGCAGTAAATATAGGATGAAAGCGAGGATATAATTATAGGTTTCTGCAGGTTTACAACAAAATTACAACTTTTAAATATTGCACATTTTAATTTTTTTAAATACTTGAAAATTTTTGAATCTTCACATTGCTGGAGACGCGACGCTGTCAGGTTTAATCCACGCTGTCTCCACGCACAGTGAATATTTCCTCTTCGTTTTTAATGAGAAATTTCCTGCACGCAATTTTATTAGTTATATATGTAGAAAACACTGCATAAAAACCTAGGGTTAATCATTACAATCATATGACTCGAAACTGACGCAAATTAATCTAAACAATTTATTTTAAATGTTTAAATATGGTTC
>BQNB010051004.1:0-41227 GCA_026074375.1 Tanacetum coccineum | reverse complement strand
ATTGACCCGTTAACAAATTGGTGGGTTGAATTGCCACTTATACTAAAAATCTTCTATACTAAGGAATAGGTTATAAAGACCACTCTTAAAAAGCCATTTGTGCATCTCCTGTTTTTTCGATTTTTATTTATTTATTTATAATTTTGATTATATTATATAACTGTGAAGCGAAAAGTAAAAAAAAAAATTATAAAGTTTAACTGGTCAAAAAGTGAGTCTCTTTCTTAACATGTCAATTATGAAACTTAGTTTACTTTGCAATAAAGGAAAACGTTAAAAATAGTTATTTTGAATAGGAATTTCAATTAAAAGTAATATGTATTTGTAGATAATAGATGAATACTCATGGATAGCAATGATAGTGTATAATAGCGTTAACTTGTCTGTGAAATATTGTTTTATGTATATATCGGTGTGGGTGAATGAGAGTAAAAAGGTTATAGTGGTTTAAATTGTAATTAAATAGTCCGTAGTTAATTATTTAATACTCGTATATTACATTAACTTTTATACATAATAAAAGTATTCTAGTCAAACGGTGGCGCCGAATGGGTTGCCACATCGGATTCAACGCAACCTTGTGTTACCACACCCTTTGCTTTAAGTTTTTTTCTTTTTTTCTTTTTTTTGAACGGCGACTTTTATTAAAAACTAGCAAGAAGCTAGAAAATTACATAGGAATTAAATTAGGATGTTGAAGCCAACTATCCCAAGAAAAAGAGACTTTACATCTAGCATTACACCACATGAAAGAGCGAGCAACAATATCATCAAAAAGAACATTCTTCCTAGGCTTACAAGAAGCGAAAAGCAATTGATTTTCGAAGATCCAAATGCTCCACCACGCAACGTATAAGACTCCTTCCAGCATAGCTTTGAGAATGGAACCCAATTTGACATTCTTGAACCAAGAAAGCCACTCGACGTAAGAACCAAAAGGCGATCATCCCAAATCCCACCATCGACAAATAAGGCGAGCAATATCCGTTGCCATAGAGCAACTAAAAAGGATGTGAGACGAGCTTTCATGAACCAAAGAACAAACTGGACAATCCAAAGAACTAATCTGAACTCCACGGTTGAGCCAAGTTCTAACGATAGGCAATCGTCAGGCTAACCCTTCCATGCAAGATATTAATTTTGATCGGACAATAGTTAACCATCGAGTGCAACCCATTCTTTTGGCAAAAAGAAATCGTCCAATCAAAAACGAATATCACTAACATCTCAAAAGTCGATAACATTTAACAACTACGGCAATAATAGATTTTTTTATACTATAAAAGCTATTATATGTTAATTTCCTACACACCAATGGCTGAACATTTTAGTAAAAAAAGTGTTAGTAATCACGGTGTTTGTCAAATGCATCCAATGCAATAAGAAAACTTGCAGAGTAGTCTCAATATGTCTTGTAAACAAACGAAGTAACAATAGAACAAATACGTAACCACAAGTGTGGGAGTTAAATCACCACATACCTATTAAGTAGAGTATATACATTTTTTTTTTGAACGGCGATTTATTAAAACACTAGCAAGGAGCTAGATCAAACAAGAACAATCACAGAAGTCCCACCACATTTTTTGAGTATATACATTTTTTTGATCGCTTCTTTACTTAATTAATGCATGAAAACTATTGTACATGCTCAAAAAATCTCACATATTAATATTAATTTACATCACAGAAGTCCCACCACAATCGACTTTTTTGGTTCCCCACTATCAGATCGTTTAGAAGGTAGGGTACGAAAGCATAAGCGAACTCTGGCGATCTCGAGCCTTGAATATAACCAGCAGTGGAGTCTCTGAGTTTACGGAGGCCCTGTGCAGAATTCAATTTAACATAAAAAATGGGGCCTAAAACAGAGAGTAAATAATTTTCTAAAAAGTTAAAATGTGAAATAATCGTTTTTAGAATGCTTCAGCTAGCATTTTCAAAGCAACTTCTTAAATAAAATACTTGTAGTCACTTTTATAGAATATACATATATCATATACTAAAAAATTTGAGGCCCCTATAATTTGGAGGCCCTGTGCGGAAGCACACCTCTGATAACCAGCATGATTTTGTTTAGCAGCTCTGTTCAAAATTAAGTTTACACACAACTAACTTGCAATAATCCAAACTTCACTGTCTTAGCCTACATTTTGGAAAGAACTGAACGTACATTGTGGAATCGTAGAGAATCAAAAAAGAAAACAATCTTAAGTAAAATAAATAACACAATATACATAGACTCTTGTTATCAGCCCCATCCATATTATGATTAAGTATCGCTAAATACTACTGCATGAATATGATACCAACAAATATTAACACCTACTCTCTTTAAGTGAGGGTTTACATACCAAAAAATGACATCTAGCACTCGTAACAGTTAGCAAACCCATCAAACATAAACTAAATTGCAAGTCTAATCGTACCTAAACCTTATCAATTTTCACCTTGAATCCAAACATATCACAGTTGATTCAAATCATGCCAAACATTCACCAAAAGTAACATGTATAAATAAAGTTAGGTCACCATTACATATAGTTAGTTTGTGTTATTTACAAAGCCTCATAGCTGAACTGAATTTAAAAAACATAGCAAAGATTCAATTTCAAATACAGGGACAGAAGGCGAAGTCATGTTATGTAACTCACTGTGATAAAGGTAATCAAAGGCCATGGGTTTTTATCAAACAATTAAAACGAAATCACACAATTAAACATAATGAACCTATCAAGATAGTGAGAATACCTTAGTCAAACATTTTGGTTGATGTCCTAAATGGATTGAAGTTATCATTTTGAAAAAAAATGAACAAAGAATGAGTAGCCGCAAGCCCGCAAGAGAAGGAATTTTCAAAACAAAAATTCTTTGTTAATTCGTTTCTTGTGATTTCGGGTATAAAACCAAGAGTATATATCCTCTGGTGAAGAATGCAAATGAAACATTGACTGATATTTAAAACATTCCATAATAAAAGATATCACATTAATTGTGATGTAAAACATTCCATAATAATAAGACATTACTTTCAAAATACAAACTAATGATTTTCTACATTTTAATTTAAAGATATCACATTAACTGAAATTTAAAACATTCCATAATAAAAAGATTGAGAAACGGAATTTGATTTTGCATTAGTCAAACAAATTTTAAATGAGGGTAAATTGGTTAAACTATGATGTATTTAGTGACATGACTTTAGTGATGTGGCGATAGTGCCTTGTTGGATTAAATGACGTGTACAATTTTCAAAAAAACCTTTGTTTATTATATATATAGATAGATATATATAAACAAAAACTCGTATTATAATGTACGTTACATAAGGATGCTTTTATCGCTCGTGAAAATCGAATCGTGATGAACCCGTGAGCGCTCACTCGTGACATCCAATGCAAGCAAAATAGTCACGCGCCAAGAATGAGCAAAAAACTCTCAAGATGGTGAGGAGGTCACTTTTCGGGCATTGTGATATAGTGGGGCCCTTTTGTGTGCAACGGCTTATATAAAAAAAACTATTCTCCATTACCATTTTATTTATCTATAAATATCCCTTCAACTTCAACATTTTTAAACACAATTTCAAATTATACTGGCAGGGTACCCGCGCAATGCGGCGGCGGGTACCCTGTAATCATATTTTTGACGAGCGATTTTTTTCGATTACATATTTTTTTTGATAACGACTTTACGCATGACGAAAATTTTAAAGAATAACTTTATCGCAAACCATTTTATATTAATTTTTGGACTATTAAATTAATAATGGAGATGATCATAATGACAATATTAAATTCAAGTTTTGTAACCGACGTGCTACATTAGCTTGTACAATGTGCATATAAATATGTATTACTTAAATAATTAATATGAGAGATATATGAATCTCTTTTATATGTAGTATAAATACTCTTTACTCCCATCATTATTTTTATTATCAAAATGTGTCAACAAAATACATTTTAGTATACGTTTTTTATTTATCTATGTAGTGTTTATGTTTTTAATTATTTTTATAACGTTTTTAATTTATGAATACCCTGCTTCGGCGAGATTGGGTATGTTGTTGTTGTTTTTAATTTATGAATAATAAAAAATTTTATTTTTAATAAAAAAATAGGTTGTCCGGTGAGAAGTTTTGTGATTGATAATAGTAAATTGTGAGAAGGAGGAAGGTAAAAAGTAGGAGAGAGAAATCTGATATGACGTTGATGTATATCCGGTGAAGATGTGTTTTGAGTGGTAATGGATAAAACTAGCCTAAAGTTGTCTTAGTGGCAGACTCGACAAAAGTTTGTCTCTTGCGGTTGGATGGTTACATGTGCACTAGTTAATTAACAATAAATAATACAACCATGGTGAGTATCAATTAGACGTGGTATTAGGTGGTCGACGTTTCTTCACAGCTTTAACTATGTTGTATAATTTTGGCGTTAAAGTTATGATATTACAAATTATGTATATTTCTGAAGCTAAATCAGAATTAATATGGTGCTTTGTGGTGTAGCTAGGATGAGCATGGGTAACGGAAAAATGATACGGTACCGGAATCGTATCAATACCGACTCGTACCGGTATCGGTTTTCGTTACCTGGTATGGTACCGGTATAATGAAACTTGCCCAAAAAAATCCAAAATGGTACGTTACCAAGACGGGAAATCCCTTTTTGAGTACCGGCATTCAAATGGCCTTTTCCTGAACTACTTTGTCGATCGAAACACCCATATTCTATCGTCCCATGCACTCTTATGGTTTGGAAGAATATCCTCATAACTAAACACATGTTTTTTAACGTTGCAAAAATAATTTTTACTTATTTGGAGTTCAACTACTTGTTATGATCGGGTACAATAACTGTATAAAGATAGAGTGTAATCGTAGAAGACACCTGGTAAAGTGCCAAATTTAACATATCTAATATATATATGTTGCCAACCTAAGTGAACTTCTCATATACCATACTTGCACATTTAAGTGATTTAGTTGAGTAAATTTAACCTATCATACTTGGTTGTAGTGTGAGAATCATCCATCCATATTTGGAGAAAAACAAACTATAAGTTGCAAGAATAATAAAATATTATATGATGTTATTAAACCAAGGTTTATTATTAAAAAGAGCGAATGCTTAACAACTACAATGATAGATCATAACTGGATTTATAGATCAAACACAATATTTGTTTTAATGGGAAACGGTTCTCGAATCGGTACGGTACTGGTTACCCGAACCCGGTACCTGTATCGGGCATACTCTCGGTTCCGGGAACGGTATCGTCATTTTAGGTCGGGGAAAAAACCGGTACCAGCAAAAAGGTGCCGGTTCGGAACCATTTTGGTACCGTACTCATCCAGGTGTAGCCTTTTGAATGTCATCTATAAATATTTGATACTTTACATGAAAAAGATTGTATCTATTATACATTTATCTTATAAATATACTCGATGATCGCTGAAATAAACTAAACTATTACTAACAATCTATTTATCTTTGAGAAAATGCATCAAGATAGGAAGCGAACAAAAGCGTCCCAACATATTCTTCAATTTTCCACCATAAGTGCAAAGCAAAAGCAATATAGTTCCCTAACTTTCAACGCATAAGAAAAAAACCAAGCTTCAAGAGATCATTGAGATAGATGATGACGATTATAGCGATGAAATCGTTTTCATCAACAACACCCTCATCATCTAACTCAATGATCTCTTAAAGCTTGGGCTACTTTTCCTCAAACCTTTAATGCTGAAGAGATGTTGCCAATAATGAATAACATGATGGTCATTACTGTAAGAAATCAATAATCACACATATACTAGAAGAGAAGAGAAGGGAAAGAAGAAAGATTGGTGGAGGTGTTCTTGACAAGACTTTGTTATTTCATAAAGGGAGGAGATTATTCTCTCTTGCACACTTTGTAACACACACTCTGTAACACCCCCAAAAATGCGTGACGCAACGGAAGTATGTCCGGGGGAGTTACTTCATAATACACATCGCTAGATACAAGAGAACGACCTCTAAACGTGTCGTTTGAAAAATAATCTCGTTGATTTCCTTGAAATTGATATAACATTTGTCCCATAATTGCATCACCATGAAAAACTTGAATGTATAGACTCCAATGCACTTCAAGTAAGCCAAGTATCTATATCACCTGAGAAAAACATGCTTAAAACGGTCAACATAAAGTTGGTGAGTTCATAGGTTAGTTTAAATATGAATGTAAGTTTCAAATGAATGTATTTGTCCACTGTGTCATCACAGTACCATGTAAAAATCCCAAAGATTTATAAAGAATGCACGACACATTTTATGTCACCAAAAGTACCAATCTTATCCCAAAGATTTATAAAGAATGCATGACCAATTTAATGTCACCAAAATGTTTCAAGTATGTATTGCCACTTTATTCAAGGCACAGTAAATATCCATGTGAGTATAAAACAATGATTACAATTACTCTAAGTTCATGAAACCCGATGCACTAATATAACAGTAAAAATTCATGTGTATTTGTTGGGGGCCCTGTAGTCCCAACCAATCGTATCCAGCATGTTATAACGTTCGTTTACCTAGTGATAGCTTAATCACCCGAATGGTGATTGTCAATACCCGAATAGATCTATTTATAGCATTTTGCGTAGACAACTGCTAGAACATTCATTCGCCAGTGATAGCTAATCACCTGAACGGGGATCACACCCGAATAGATCTATTTCATAACATTCGCGCTCACCCTCCAAGTGATTTACAGTTCATGACGCTGTGACGTAGACTTATATATACCCATCATAGGTGTCCCCTCCAAGAACACCCGGGCAGTGATTTAAAGAATATATACTCCCGTTACCGGTGTCCCTTCCTAGAACCCTGCAGTAAAAAAAATAAGTACTCCCGTTACCGGCGCCCCGTCAGAACACTCGGGTTAGTACTTTTCTGTCATCAGTTTCAATCCGCTTAAGCTAATCCGTATCCTTGTTTCAAAAGTAAAATATGCATCCGGACAAAAATGAAGTCAAGTAATGTATCCCCTTAGCGAGCTATGTAAATGAGTAGTAAACCATATTGTAATCAACCATGTAAAAGCATTTGTAACAGCATGTTTCTCACCCAAAAATATATGAAAACAAGTAAAAAGTGGCTGAGTAAACTCACATATCCTTTGAAAACAAACAAGTTGTTTATAAAAAACCGAGTAGTGTAAGAGATTGTAGACAGCATGTATGCCCCCGTCGCGGGTTATAACCAATCAAAAGATTGAAAAGCGTGGTTTATGAACTCACCTCGATGATGGTAGAACGATTGACAGATAGACATCTAATAGTGCACAACACAACTGGAAGACGAAGCGGCTCGATCAGAAGTTGCCCATTAATCTTAACTGCTAAGTCCCACTAGCCTAGGATAATGAATTTGGATTTCCCAATGAATGGTTACGTCAACGCGACATGTTGATAAAGATTTAGATTTAAAATTGTAATAGTTTGATGGTTTGTTAAATAAATAGAATGAAAAGTAGACGCAACGTATGTAATATATTCTGTATATATTAAACATATGAATAATAAACCTTATATAACTCATACGTGAGTTTATATATCAAATACAAACAATCAGAGATTAATTGTGGAACTTATAATGTTTGCGAAGTATTATAAAATACGTGTGGAGTAAAATAATTAAACCAATTAGTTTGACGTCGTTTCTGAAATCACCACTTAACTAAATAAAAAGTTCTTGTATAAACGTAATCGTACGTTTTAAGATTACCAATTAAGTTAACCGATGTTTATAAAGCTTTTACAACAATTATTATGTTATCTTCTAGCTGACAATTATAAAACATAAAATAATATCTTATAAGTTTATATTATTTGTTTCCTCGACGAGTTGTGTCTAAAACAGTTGTCTAATTGTAAACGTATAATTTTTCGTTCATTGTCAAGTTATTGTATAGTTATATTTTAATATATCTTTAAAATATAACTTAGTCCCTTTTTCTGAGTTTCCCAAAATAATAGAGGTTTTGGTGAATCATTAATAAATGTAGAAAATTATATATATATTTCGTCATGATTTTTCCGTTTATAATACGATCCCCATATTCGCAAAACTCAACGTTTTCCAATTTAATTTAATAGAATACATTCTAACAATTCAAGTGTGTTTATTTATTATCGTTTAATAAACATTATTTCCATATTGTAATTTCGTTACAAATCATAGTATTTTAAACTCGTCAATGTATCCGAAAATAATAATTAGTCACATTTATTTAACCAATTAACCACCGGTCCGATTTTAATATTTATATCAAATCTTGGTATATTTTTATTAGTTAAGGTTATATATGCCAAACGAACCCTTGTTGTTTCGCTAAACCAAACGCTCCATATGCCGAATTTGCCCAACCAAACACCCCTATTCCAATTCTGTTAATCCAAACACCACCCTTACGGTTTCTTGCTATAAACCAAACACATCCTTTTGCTGTCCAACAGCCAAACGCACCCTTACGTTTTCTGTTTCAGCTAAACGCACCCTTGTTGGCGATTCTGACAACCCAACGTACCATGGCTGTTATAACCTAAACCAAACACGCCCTTGTCGTGTTTATATCAAAACAAATGCACCCTTTTGGTATTACAACGAAAACCAAACGCACCTCTTTGGTGTGAACATGAAAACCAACGCACCTTTTGTTGGTGGTGACTGCCAAACGCACCATTGTGGTGGTGGCAGCCAACCAACCCATACCCTCTTCGGTGCCGTGTACCCACAACCAAACCGCACCCTTCTTGCGGTGCCAAACCCGAAAACAACCACCCCTTGTTGGTGGTTAACAAAACCATACGCACCCTAATTGTGCTTAAACAAACCCAACGCAGCCTTTTTGTGGTGCAAAACCCAAACCAAACGCACCCTGGTGGTGACTCAGAAAACCAAACGAACACCCCTGGCTGATAACCACAACAAAACGCATCCTTTGTGGTGTTTCAAGATAAGCCAAACGCACCCTGGCTGTTTGCACAGTGGTGGTGGCGTGGAGTTGGTGTCGAGGTGGTGGTGACAGCGGAGGGGGTGGTGGTGTCGTGGAGATAACGACGGCGGTGGGTGGATGGTTGTGGTGGCGCGGCTGAGGCAGCCGGAGAGGGGGGGGGGGAAACGGCGCGTGGAGGCGAGTGACTATGGGGATCGGATAGATCGGGCGATAAGAACCATTTTTGGTTTCGGCCGGAACGCTCGCCGAAAAAGTTTTCCGGCGGCGGCATGATGGCCGGCGACGGCGGCGGCTGACCGGAGGGGAGGGGCGGTGGCCGGAATTGAGGGAGAGAGAAGAGAGTGATGTATTTGTGTGTGTGTATTGTTTGAGATGGAAAATGAAAATGTATATAAAATTTATATATATATATAATAAAAAATTTAATATAAAATGATAAATACCCAATAGTCTAGGGTTTATTTTGTAACTTTTTAATATAGTTTTTGATAACTATCGGTTCGGGACTCGTTTGAGCGACTTAACGGATGATTCAACGCACGAAACTTTCGCCGTTGTTTTCCAAATCATTTTTCTAATAAAAATGAGTATTCACTTGATAATATTTCATAAATACATCGTAGCATTTATATAAATATTTGTTATTTACTTGGTGACTCGGTTATGTCTCGTCCGAAAGTAAAAATAAAAACAAATTTCTAACCTAAATATTTGCGTTATCAACCAACGTTTTCGAATAAAATGATGACTAATTTATTAAATATTTTTATTTAATAAAAAGTGTTAATTAAATATAATTTAATTATTTTCTTGTTTCTAAATCTTGCGAGGGCATTTCAGTCACTTTTCTGACATGTTTCGGGTCTCGGGCAAAACTGAAAAGTTGTTAGGAATGTCGTTTTTACATCAATTGCTTTAGAGTCCGGAATAATGAAAACGTGATTAAGCTGGCTCGTTTTTGAATAAATCAACTTAGGAATAACCATATTCTCCTTTTAAATAAGTTCCAAAATAATTACAGTTACGCGGTAATTCGCTTTATGTGAAAATAAAAGACCAAAAGTCAAAAAGTCATGTCAGACTCGAAATGTCAAAGATTAAAATAGTCCTTTAAAATTTCGAAAATTCTCGGATGTTACAGTACCTACCCCTTAAAGAAATCCGTCCTGAGATTAAATTTTGTGTTATCCGATTTGTGTGACCAAGGAAAGACTTAATGTTTAAGTAAACTCGTTCTATACAACAAGACCTGATAACTTATTCATGCAAAATTCGGTGTTTCTACACCTTCTCATCTACAAATAGTTTGGCTATTGTTTGTCCAGGATATTTAATCCATCAAAATGGGTATCTCAAAACATATCATTACAGATCTTATGACTGGTATAACCGCGTTATAGGAAAAGTCTCATTATAGTGAAAACCTCAAAAAGAATGTGTAGTCGCGTGAGTATGTTTGTATTAGTTTCTAAATGTCTGAGGACGGAGCCTCGTTTCTACTATCCGTAAGGTTCGATGATTCACATCAACGTGGCTTATGGATGTAAGTACCCAACTTACTTGGCAATACTAGGATGTATCGCGACCTAAGTCTTCCTACTAGTGGCCCGAAATGAATAGTCCAACTATTTGTTTCGTCGATAGGTGTTTATCTCGTTTAAAGGGAGTTGCATTACCTATTGGATAAAGTTGTATCAGTCGGGACCGCTCCAGGACCCAACAGCAGCGACCATAACGTCAATACTATAACAAATGGTGATGGGATGCCGAGAATGAGGACATTTCGAGAAACAATATTCCCAGAATAAAGTTTAACAAATGGGAGGAGCTCGCGGAAGAGCTTATGCGATAGACGGCGGATTATGGTACGCATTCGCCTAGTTTCAGGACAAACAACTCCATTGGATTCAAGTTTTGTAACAGAGTCTGTTAGATCCACAAACAGTTCACGATCGCAAGGATTCGTAATGGCAAAAGTAATAACTTAAGAATGAGATAAGGTAGTTCCAAGCGAGGCCTTAAGATTTCTGCGGAGTGGCAAGACACTATTGTGCTTCTAAACCTTTTTAACGGATTCCGGTGATTATCGGGTTCGAGTTCATACTCGTGTCATATTGGATACCATTAAGCCCACTCATTTATAATTTATTATTTGCATAAAGAAGCGTCCCAATTTATGTAAATAATGAATTGATAAACTTATGGTTCGGTGATTTACAATTTCTTTATTTAACTGAAGAGGCGTCCCAATCCTTTCAAATAAAGAGATTATAAATCATCCTACTTAATAATTTCTGATGCAATACGCGTACTCACATAACCTTCAAGGTGGTGGATAACATGACGATGCATGTGCTTCTAATGAGTATGGGACGAGTGTTCCAAACTCGTCTTCGGAGACGGGGAGTAAAACTATCAGGGAAAATCGGCATAGTGTTCAGAATTGTGAACGAGTCGACATAGCAATTATCGTATCAATCCTCCTATTACAAGTCCCCCCATACAAGACTTGTAATACTTGGATCCACACATAATTCCATGTAAACAGAACTGTGACAGGCTTTGTTAACATATCAATTATCATATCAATCCTCGTATTACAAGTCCCGCCCATACAAGACTTGTAATCCTTAAATTGATACATAATTCCATGTAAACAAAAATTATGACGGTCTCCGTGTAATACAATATAGTATAAAGCTATGAAGAAATAATATCCAATAGAAGACCATTGTTTTAACTTACAATGTCTGAGACGAAATGAGACCATGTGCAACTCACAATGTCTAAGAAGTAAGATGAGACCATTGTATAACTCACAATGTCTGAGGTATAATTGAGACCATTGTGCAACTCACAATGTCTTAAGAAATGCTCTGGTATTTATATAAATAGCTCTTATATAAAATAAGCGTAGATATACGCGAAAGGAATGCAAGCATATATATATATAATATACGTATGTCACACGTAAGCACTTAATGCAGCCGCGTAATGCAAGCACATAAGCAAGTAGTCGTGTATGCACTTTGAAAATATTTTGATAGTGATGCAATGTCAGTGAAAACGGTTAATTAGTCCCTAGGGTAAAATATGCGACCTAGTTTCAAAACCAGTGCTATGATACAAATCTGTAACACCCCTAAAAAAATGTGTGTCGCAACGGAAGTATGTCCGGGGGATTACTTCATAATCATCAGCCTAGATACAAGAGACGACTTCTAATGTGTCCGTTGAAAAATAAATCTCTCGATGATTCCTTGAAATTAATATAACATTTGTCCCATAAATTGTCAATCCAACCAGAAAAACTTGAATGTATAGAACTCCAATGCAACTCAAGTAAGCCAAGTATTTATATCACTGAGAAAACATGCTTAAAATGGGTCAACATAAAGTATGGATTAGTTCATAGGTAGTATAAAATATGAATGTAAAAGTTTCAAATGAAATTATTTTTCACTGTATCTCCATAGTACCATGTAAAAATCTCAAGATTTATAAAGATGTCAGTGATCAATTTAATGTCCCCAAAAGTTCCAATCCTTATCCCAAGATTTAATAAAATAATGCATGACTAATTTAATGTCACCAAAATGTTTCAAGTATGTATTGCCACTTTATTCAAGGCACAGTAAATATCCATGTGAGTATAAAACAATGATTTCAATTACTCTAAGTTCATGAAACCGATGCACTAATATAACAGTAAAAATTCATGTGTATTTGTTGGGGGCCCTGTAGTCCCAACCAATCGTAATCCGACATGTTATAACGTTCGTTTACCTAGTGATAGCTAATCACCCGAACGGGGATTGTCAATCCCGAATAGATCTATTTTATAACATTCGCTAACTGTTACAAGATAAATGCTAAAACAACCGTTTAAACTTTATAGTTCCTATAATAACGACAGTACTTAGACTTTTCACTTCTACACAGACAGTACTTTGATCTTTCATTTAGCAGTACTTTGACTTTTTCATGGCAGAACTTTGACCTGTACTCTCATAAGTCCTAACAAACACCCGGGCAGTGATTTAAAGAATATATACTCCCGTTACCGGTGTCCCCTCCAAGAACACCCGGGCAGTACCGTTTTTGTCATCAGTTCAATCCGCTTAGGCTAATCCGTAATCCTTTTTCAAAAGTAAAATATGCATTCGTGACCAAAAAATGAAGTCAAGTAATGTATCCTATAGCGAGCTATGTAAATGAGTATGTAAACTAATTTGTAATCAACCATGTAAATGCATTTGTAAACAAGCATGTTCTCACCCCAAAAATATATACAAAGTAAAAAGTGTGGGCTTATAAACTCACCATTATCCTTATGAAACAATCATGTTGTTTATAAGATAAAACGAGTAAGTGTAAGAGTTGTAGACAAGTTGTATCCCTCGCGGTGTTTTAAACAATTCAAAAGATTGAAAAAAGCGGAGGTTATGAACTCACCTCGATGATGTAGACTCGAGTAGTAAGATAGACATCTAATATGTCACAAACACGAACGGAAGACGAAGCGCATCGATCAAGAAGTTGCAGTTAATCTTAACTGCTAAAGGGTCCCACTAGCCTAAGGATAATGAATTTGGATATCACCAATGAATGGTTACATCAACGCGACACGTTGATAAAAGATTTAGATTCCCATGTTGTAATAGTTTGGTGGTTGGTTAAATAATATAAATTGAAAACTAACGCGAAGTATGTAATATATTCTTTATATATTACATAAAAAAAATAAACCCTTATATAACTCATACCGTGAATTATATGACAAAGACAAACAATCCAAAGATTAATGTGACGTATATAATGTTTTGCAAGTATTATATAATAAGGAACGTGAGAAAAAAAGATAACTGAAACAAAACAATTTGACGCGTTTTCAGAAATCACCAATTTGATTAATAAAGCGTTCTTGTATAAAAGTAGACACACGTCTTAAAGTTACAGTTTAAAAAAACGATGTGTGTAAAACTTTTACAACAATTATGATGTTATCTTCTAACTGAAAATTATAAAATATAAAATAATATCTAATAAGTTTATATTATTTGTTTCCTCGACGGGTTGTGTCTAAAACAGATGTCTAATTGTAAACGTAAAATTTCCCGTTCTTTGTCAAGTTATTGTATAGTTATATTTTAATATATCTTTAAAATATAACTTAGTCCCTTTTTCGGGTTTCCCAAAATAATAGAGGTTTTGGTGAATCATTAACAAATGTAGAAAATTATATATATATATATATTTCGTCATGATTTTTCCGTTTATAAAACGATCCCCATATTCGCAAAACTCAACGTTTTCCCTTTATCAATATATGTTGCGCGTGTTTCAAATATATATATATATATATATATATATATATATATATATATATATATATATATATATATATATATATACGAGATCAAATAGGAAACGATATAAGAAATAATATATTTATTTAACCATTTTTAAACCACCATTATATATATCCGGTTTATAGTTTATAAATCTCGGTATATTTTATTAGTCAATTTGTATAAACCAAACGAACCCTTGTTGTTTCGCTAAACCAAACGCCCCTTTTTGTTGTCCTCTCTAAACCCACACGCACCCTATGTCGTTTTCTGTTAAACCAAACACCCCCGTTTGGCAAAACTGCCAAACCAAACACCCCCGTTTGGCCAAGCTGCCAAACTAAACACCCCCGTTTGGCCAAGCTGCCAAACCAAACGCACCCTAATCCCAATTCTGTTAATCCAAACACCACCCTAATCAGTTTGCTGCACACCCAAACACTCCCTTATTGCAAAACTGCTAAGCCAAACGCCCCTTTGTGGTTTTTAAATCAACGCCAAAAAACCAAACATACCCACTCATGTTTCTACTAAACCAAACACACCCCATGGTTGTTATAACAAAACCAAACGCACCTAATTGTTATAACCATCAGACCAAACTCCCTCTAATCTGCTAAACTCTAACCGAACCCACCCTAATTGTTGCAAACCAAACGCACCCTGCTATGGTGCTTTTACCCTGACCAGACGTACCCTAAGTGCGTAAATCACAACCCAACGCACCCTTGGTGCTTGAGACAAAACCAAACGCGCACCCGAACGTGGTGGCTGATACACTGCCAACCAAACGCCCCTTTTGTGGTGGTTTACAGCCGAAACAAAGCACCCCTTGTGGTGGTTAAGTACCACCAAACGCACCCTGCGGTGCTTTCGAGACAATCCAAATGCAGCCTAGCTGCTGCCCTAAACCCACGACAAACGCACCCTTTTCGGGTGGTGGCTGACCCACGACAAACGCATCCTAGTTTGGTGTTATGACAACCAAACACCCCTTGGCTATTTATGAAAACAGCCAAACGCACCTTTTTCTGTTTAAAAAATATAACAAAAACAAACGCACCCCCATGGTGGTGCGGATGAGATGGTGGTGTGCGTGGTGGTAGGATGGTGGTGACGGGGTGTTGGTGATGGTGATGATGATGATAACGTGAAGATGATGATGATGGTGGTGTTGATGTCGCGATGGTGGTGGCGGCTGGAGACGATGGGGATGGCGCGTGGGGCGCGTGGTTCAGCGGATCGGGTAGATCGAGCTATGGGGATGGTTTTCAAAAACTCGCCGGAAAAGTTTTCCGGCGGCGGCGCGACGGTGGTGGCCGGAGGTTGGCCGGTGGCTGCCGGATATGAGGGAGAGAGAAGTGGGAGGGTGAAGTATATATGTGTGTGTATATTTTTTGGAAAATAAAATAAAATATATAAAACTTTTATTTATATATAAAAGTTTAAAATGAAATTAGAAAGTATATAATAGTTTAGGGTTTATTGTGTAACTTTTTAATATAGTTTTTATAACTATCGGTTCGGGACTCGTTTGAACTAGTTAACGGTTGATTCGAGTCACGAAACTCGCGCCATTGTTTTTCAAATTATTTTTCCTATAAAAACAAGTATTTATTTGATAATATTTCATAAATATTTTTATAACATTTATAAAAATGTTCGTTATTTATTTGGTGAACCGGTTACGTCTCGTCCGAGAGTAAAACTAGAAATCAATTTTAACCCGTATATTCGCGTTATCAACAAACGTTTTCGAATAAAATGATGACTAATTTATTAAATATTTTTATTTGATAAAAGTGTTAATTAAATATAACATAATTATTTTCTCGTTTCTAAATCTTGCGAGGGCATTTCAGTCACTTTCTGACTGTTTTCGGGTCTCGGTCAAAACTGAAAAGTTGTCAGGAATGTCGTTTTACATAAAATTGCTTTAGAGTCCGAGTTATGAAAACATGATTTAGTGGTTCGTTTTTGATACGTCAACTATTAATTAATATATATCTTTTTCGTTTTCAAGCCAAATAAGTTAAAATAACTTCCACTTGGGAAATATAATAATAAATATGATTTATTATTTGAAATATGTTTCGAAAATTTTACCGGTCACGCGGTAATTGTTTTTACGAGACAATAAAAGACCAAAAGTCAAAAAGTCAAGTCAGACCCGAAAAGTCAAAGATTAAAATAGTCCTTTAAAAATTTCGAAAATTCCCGGATGTTACAGTTACACAACTTATTCTTCAATGTCTGAAAAGCTGCTTCCTGCTTGTCACCCCATTCAAAGGAGACTTTATTCTGAGTAAGTTTGGTCATCGGCTTAGCGATTTTTGAAAACCCTTCAATGAATCTTTGGTAGTACCCAGCAAGACCTAAAAATTGATGAATCTCCGTTGGTGTTTTAGGAGACACCCAATCTTTAATAGATTCGATCTTGGCAGGATCCATGTGAATGCCTTGACAGTCAATCACGTGACCGAGAAATTGTACCGTAGGAATCCAAAATTAACATTTTGAAAACTTAGCATATAACTCCTCCTTCTTAAGCAGTTCTAGAATTGCCTTAAGATGTTCTTCATGTTCCTTCTTGTCCTTTGAATAAATAAGTATATCATCGATAAAGACAATCACAAACTTATCCAAGTATGGTTTGCACACTCGGTTCATGAGGTCCATGAATACCGCAGGTGCATTTGTCAAACCAAATGGCATCACTTGGAACTCGTAATGACCATACCGAGTCCTAAATGTCGTCTTCGGGATATCCTCTTCTCGTACCCTAAGCTGATGATAGCCCGACCGCAAGTCTATCTTCGAATAAACGCTGGATCCTTGTAGTTGATCAAACAAATCATCAATCCTTGGGAGAGGATAACGATTCTTCACCGTCAGTTTATTCAATTCCAGGTAGTCGATGCACATCCGGAATGATCCGTCCTTCTTTTTGACCAACAAGACCGGAGCTCCCCAAGGTGAGGAACTAGGTCTTATAAAGCCCTTGTCGGATAGCTCTTGTAGTTGCTCTGACAACTCTTTCATTTCGGAAGGAGCCAATCGATAAGGTGCTCATGCTACAGGTGCAGCACCAGGTATCAAATCGATCTGGAATTCCACTTGTCGAGTCGGTGGAAGACCCGGAAAATCTTCAGGAAATACCTCAGGAAAATCTCGAACGATTGGTACGTCCTCAAGTCGCTTCTCCTCCGATTTGTCTTCAGTTCCCTTTGTAGTAACATGTGCCAAAAAGACATGATGTCCTTTTAGCATGTACTTTTGTGTTTTAGTGCACGAGATAATGTTCAAACGGGTCTCGCTTCCCCGGCTGCTTCCATCACCATGGACAATTAAGGTTTCATTTCCCTAGGGAATACGAACGATCTTCTCGGCACAATCAATGACAGCATGGTACTTTGCCAACCAATCCATACCAATTATGACGTCAAAGCTACCAAGTTCTACGGGCATTAAGTTAATGTTGAATGGATGATCTAAGAAGTTTAATGTACAACCCCGAATGATAGTGTTTATCCTAATTATTTTCCTGTCGGCTAGTTCAACAACGTAATAATGGTCTAATGTAGTTGGTGTGATATCAATTAGGGAGCTAAATGTAGTAGATACAAAACTCCTATCGGCACCAGTATCAAATAGGATAGAAGCATAGCGGTTGTTTAGAAGGAACGTACCCGTAACGACGTTGGAGTCCGGGTTTGTTCCCGCATTGCCCACCACGTACACTTTCGCTGGGGCATTGCCATTCCCACCTTGATTACCACGGTTTTTATTCTTCAACTTCGGGCAGTTTACAATTATGTGTTTTGGTCTAGGACCCAAAATAGATTTTTGAAAGACATACTTTTCTCAGATCCATGTGTAACCACTGGTGGTAGTCCCATAATTGCTTTGGGGGCCGCCGGCATACTAAGGGGCCGCCGATATTTATGGGACCTCCATCAGAGGATGCCTTTTTCTGAGTTTTCACAAATTTTATTTCCTTAGTTCCACTAGATGATGCTTCAAATGATTAAACCCTTAAACCAACTTATCACCGGTGGGTTTTTGATTATCTTGAATCATTTCATTTAAGGCAAATGTGTGCTCTTTTTAACATCTGGGTTAGTTTTAAGAGCTTCTCTTTAAGCTTTTCATTTTCAATTTTTAAGCATATGACATTTTTCACATGTCGAGATAAAACTCCCCTTGTTTTTCTCTATGTTGAGACACTTTTTCTCTTTTAGAATACTAAGTTCTTTTTCTAAACTATTTCTAGTCTCTTTTAATCTTTTGTTTTTAGTGATTATCTTTAAACTCATTTTGCACAGTTTATCATATTCATTATCTAATACTAAATCATCTATTGACGAGTTTTTCGGAACATACCTCACTTGATGCTTGAGCTACGAGACACGTTTCGTTTTTGACCTTCTCATCATCTTCTTCACCACTATCACTCCAAGAACCTCCAACAAAAGCTCTTTGGTTCTTGTCTTTCGGTGGTTTTGGACATTCTCTAATAAGATGATTTGGGTCGCCGCATCTAAAGCATTTTCTATCATTTTTACCGTTCTTGTCATCACGGCTTCTTTGGAATGTCTTTTTGTCGTTCCGAGGTTGTCTCACGAATCTACCTCTTCTCTTAAAGAACTTCTTGAAGTCTCTTACCGCCATGGCGTACTCTTCGTCTTCACTTCTGGAAGTCGAACACTCTTCATCACTAGATTCTGTCTTAGCCTTTTAAAAGCAAAAGTATTTCCTGTTTCAACTTTTGCTTTGTACTATTTCACCAATCTTTTCTTGTTGATCCATTTCGTTAAACTTTTTGGTTCCCGATAAGTTCATTAAGAGATAGTGACATTATGTCTTTCGAACTCTTCAATCGCCGTGACTTTGCTCTTAATTTAGGATGTAGAGCCCTAAGAAACTTCCTAACACCTATTCTTTTGCTAGAATAGCCTTCATCAAGAGCTTTTAGACTTATAGTAATTAATAGTGTTAAATCTAGCAAAAACACTTGATCTATAGATTCGTCTTCGGAAATGACGAATTGTTCATATTGTGATCCAAAGGTCGATCTTAGTATTCTTTTGAACTTGATTATTACTTGATTGGTGATTAACAAAAAGTTTTCCAAATTTCTTTGCCATGTTACACCATGAAAATTATTTCATACTCTTTTTCTAGGCTAAGCATTATAAATAAAACAGTTTTTGCTTCGTGATTTTTGACATGACTCTTTTTAAGATCTAGCAGTTTGTGTTTATCAATAGGGATTAATTCATCTTAATTTGGTTTTCGGATTTTGTACAATAGGTTAGAAAAATCACCGTTGGTAATAAATGCGAATGTATCTTCGAACTTTGATTTAACATATGTCTCGATTAATTTATTTTTCCTATAATCTAAAACTATCGTTTCAAAAAGTGGCTTGCGGGTCTTTGTCATAGAGTGCCCTCTCTAGATATTTGTCATGAATACATAGATCAATCCAGCTTTAAATTATATATATTTTAAAAAATCTTGAGCGACCTTGGCTTTCTGTTACCGCAATTGTCGAAACTAGAAGCGGGGGGGGGGGGGGAGTGAAATAGTTTACAAGTTCATTACGTTTTAAAAAGTTTCGCTTTCAATATATTTAGATTTTAGAGTTGTTGTTTAACCAAATTCATAATATGAACAAACAATATAACAATCTTAACTAAAGCTAAATAACAATGATAATAATATGAAGAGATAAGGAAGAGAACAATCAAACCAAGACGCCAAGATTTTATAGTGGTTCTGCTACGAAGCACCTCTTCTCCCTACTCCACTCCCTGAGTATCCTACTCGAGATTTCACTATGTCAACAAGCTCCCTTTAGGCGGAGAAAACCGTTTACACGTCGCTTACGTTGTTTTTTGACACTAAGCTAAATGTCGAGTTCTAATCTTAGCTAGAACCAATCTACCACTTCACAATCAATACACAATCACTAGATCTATACTATTGGATTTACACACAATCCGAATCACACAAATACACAAGATAATTACAATAGAGATTTGATACTTAAGAGAGGAGAGATCACTAAATAACAATTCGTTTCTTGGAGAATACGAATGTTTTTCTCTTGCACTTGAATGAGAAAGAAGAGATGAGAAGAAGAGATTAGATCACTTGAAACAAGATCTAAGAATGTTAGTGATCAAGAGATTTAGAGAGAGAAAGAAAATTTTAGAGAGAGAAAGTTATTTAAAATTTTCATGCTAAGAGATTTGATTTTCTGCAAGGAATGAAGCAGTATTTATAGGCAGGAAAACCCACCGGTCACTAGGAGGGGGGGGGGGTCCTGACGGTCCCAGATATCTGGGAGCCGCTAGGCCTATTAAGGGGCCGCCTAGTAGACTACGCTCTATTTTTTGTCTTTTTGTGGAGAAGGTTGTATCTGGTATGGAACCTTCCATTTTGGAGGGAAAATTTGAATTTCAAATTTTAACTTTTTAATAAAACTTTTATTTTAATTAGAAAATATTTTTTGTATAATTAATTTTATGAAATTATTTTGTAAAAATGTGATGGTTAAGAGAAAAATATTTTCTTGATCACTAATCATGCTTAATGATTTGTTTGTTCATATCTTAAGTAATTACTAATCTTAGAAATGGAATTTTACGATTAATAATTTGTAAACGTTTAATTTTATTGTAAACGTTTAATTTTATTGTAAACGTTTTTTACATTTTGTTATTATCAAAATGTTGAGAGGTCAAAAAATATAAATAACGTTTTTAGACATTATTTGTATTAACAGATTCGTAGTCCACGACAGTCATACATACTAGTGAAGTCACAAGCAAGTTTAAGGTTTACATTCTCTTATTTTGGTTTTGTTTGGTTTTTAGGTGGGTTTGTATTGTGTTTAAGATGTAGGTGAAGAGAAAGAGATTGGAAGTCAAGGTTTGAAGAAGAGAGCACACATATCCAGCCACTCAATTTAGACATTTGAATGATAAGTCAATTGATTTTCATTAATCACATAAATGATCTCTACAATCATTTTTTATTGTTACTCATGTCTTTAGGTCTAGGTTGATGTCGAGTGTACGAGACCCCGTCAAAGCTGCCGAGGAACACGGTGTGCTACTATTGGTGTAAGCATCATGGATTTTTATAAACTGACGGGATCTTACAAACTAATGTAAGCACTAATGATTTTTGTTTCATATGAGGAACCCCACTGTTATAAAATATATAATACACGTCATGTGATGGATTATATGCGCTCAAAATTTATGAAAAATAAGATAACATATGGGTATTTAGGGTTGTTTGTAGAAGTGCTTATCTGTTTATTGCAAATAACCAGTTTTGAGTGTTTTCATAACACTGTTTATCTATCTATATGAGAGAGTAAATAAGCACCTAAAATCGGTGGTTTGTGTCTGTACGTAGTATATAAGAACTTATAATTAAGTAGTTTGTTACGGTTATTCTTAAACAAACACGCAATTTCAAATAAGCAAATCTACACACCTTTTAAACTTTGAGCATATAAGCATATAATTTTAGTTTTTCAGGCGTAAAGAACATGTTAGAGGTGAAGGTAAGTTTTTAGCGAAAAAAGGTAACGCCCTAGTGGTGGACTCACAGTCTCCTTTTTGGCCACCACAACTGAGTTCCTCAACCGCAGGTTAGTGAATCAAAGATTGCCGCTTTCCTCTTCTTAGTCATTAACTTATTTTAAACAAAAATTGATTCAAGTTGTGTAACATAAGAATGCTGGATTTCTAAATATCTTAGCTTTAGGGAAACTGGCCAAACGGGTTGACATATTAAAATTCTATTTTTCTATTACGACTATATTTGTTATCATTATTATTGAAGTATTAGAGAGTCTAAAAAATTACTTGAACAATGACGGCTGTAAGCTTATGTATACGCGCTAAGATTGATTTCTACATCTTAAAGATAGAAGATAACACAGGGGTGTTTAGGATTGCTAAACAAAATTGCTCACTTTAAGGTTGTTTCATAGTGTTTTTAAAGCGTAGTCTTACATACACATTATTCTTGAAACAAAGTCTTTTAGAAAAATGCATTATTGTAGATGCATAATTTTTGAAAGTGCTATCCAAGACACCTCTCATTAGTTAACATATATTAATAGCTTTTAAATTTAAAATATTTTGTGTTGTTAGATATGCGCTTTTGAGGTTTGGAACTATGAGGCTGAATAAGTTTGATGAGACGGATAATTCTGAGATGCTTGAGCTTGTGAATTTTGGCAAGTCTTTATTTTAGTGTAATATATTTTACGTGTATATAATCCTCATAAATCTATTTCAGTTGTGAGACGACATGATGTTTTTACGTTTTCGTGATTTTGCTACATGATTTTAGAGTTATCTGCAACTTATGGATTTGTGAGACGACAACGATTTTGCTACATGTCCATCTGAATTGTCTCCATTACACGTTGTAGAGTGTATACTGTCATGGAAAGCACGTTATTCACAAACATGAAATAGGTGGGACATAGTCTGGTAATTCTACTGCCCGCTATAGAGTGTTTTTTTATTACCTGAAAGCAAATTTTTGTTTTGATTAATTAGTATTCTTGAAATTACCAGGTAATAAAAAAAACTCAAGTACGCCGCTATGTATGTCTCATAAGTTCACATTACAAACATTGTGAACATAAGGATAACACTATGTGAGGCCCATTACAGCATCTAAAATCGACGTTAACCCATGACTATGTGAAGGATATGGTCAAATAATCAAATAACGAGAATATAATAAAGAGGCGTCCATCAACCTCCAAAAGGAGCAAAAGTGAGCTATCGTAGCTATTAGGTAACTGCTCTTGCCATAGGTCTCTTCCAACCATTCTTGACTTTAAAATTTCAGAAGACACACATTGTCATGTTGCTGGTGCAGTAAGGATTGAAGTTAATGATTTCCTTGACATGTTACGTGATGTTGCGTCTATAAGAGATCTAAAGAAGTTCCTCACTGTAAGTGATAATTAAAATGCTTCTATCAATATAATTTTGTGTGTAAAAGATAGTGAAGCTAGTACAATTTGTTGATATTGTTTATGTAGTATTTGATACTAAGATTCTGGGTAAAATCTTAAAAGGTCCCTTGAAAGACAAGGAGAATGCTTGAATGTCTCTAATTACCCATCTCCGATGTCGTTTCATTCTGCTAGAACATAGCCATGTTTACTATTAGATCTATCAAAATGGTCGTTATTTGTTAAAGTTCCTAAAATAATTTTGGGAAATACAAAGTTACCATAAATAAACCTCTAACTTATATACACCCACACACTGTAACAATAAGTTAGACTCTGCCACAACGCGCGGGTCACTTTCCAACTTGTTGTGATACATTAATCATCTTTGAAACTAATTGTCATACATTCAAATAAAAATTTAAGTTCATTTAGATAACAAATTTTATTTGGATATCAAACGAAAAATCCTTACCCCTCTCATGATTTGATCAAATGGATAATGTAGAACCGTAGAGGGAGGGGGAGGTGAATACGGTTTTCTTGACTTCTTTGAAGTTTATAAAACTTTAAGTCTCGAAAGAACTGAGTGGTGTGATGATCTACTTAGCAAAGAAACAATAAGTAGATGGAGATAGAGAGAGAGAGAGAGACCTACCACCATATCTTACTAGTTCCGGAGAAGGCGGGGGGGTCGAGGGGGGGGGGGGTTGTTAGTCCTTTTGTATGTCCAAGTTTGTTATCCACAACACCATATTACTATTCCTGTAGAAATCTCTATGGTGGACGACAAAAACCGTTTTAACAATTTAGCATCACCGATATGCACAAAGATTGACACTCACAAAGAAGAATTACTACCTACGATATTCCACCCTCGGAATCCACCCCTAAGAACCAGTGATTCGACTTAATCTATAACCACAAAGAACTTCCTCTTGTCCTCTTAGAAGCTTACCAAACCCCAACTAGATTCCTAATGATTTAGGCTTGATCCCACAGATACAAGACTTCCTTTACAACTCGATTGAATAAAAGATAGATAGTTGAACCAAGTCCTAACCTAACGTAGAGACTCGATTCTAATAGAAATGATACGAGAAAGAAGTCCCTTGACTAATAACACACTTGTGTGTCTCTCTTGCGAAGATGTGTTCTTCAATAGAATCATAGAGGAGAAGATTAAGAACACAAAAGGTGTTAGACTTAGAGGATTAAAGAAGAGGAAAGAGAGGAAAGAATGTTTGCAAGAGGTGAGGAATACAACGGCCAAGGGTAGGTATTTATAGGCCAAGAGTCCTAAAAGTAGGAAAATAATTCGTGCCTGGCGCACTGCCCATACGTCAGCGCGTGGCAAACGCGCCAGATTCCCGACTTTGTTTTCTTTGCGACTTTGGTGTTTTAAATACCCACACTTGTTAAACCCCTAATTGTACTTCACACTATGACCTTTTAATTATTCTTATGCTCAAGGTCAACCAACTTAAATAGCCATTTGATAAAAGCATTCGTGTAGTATTTAAAAGACTTTTGTTTGTCCAATATCAAAAAGAGAGAAAATAACTATTGGACAAGGGAATTTTGGATATTCCTCCAATGTAACTAACTTAGTTAGGATCTAACAAAGGTTTGAGAAGCTAATTAGGGTACAAGGGAATATTCTTAACTTGGAGATAAAAGGCGGATGTTATGGTGGGAAGATTTGAAATTTGAATTTCAAATGTAATTCACACATATGTGTAATAGAGGAAGAGATAAGGATAAGTTGTGTGTGAGTTTGCATAAGGTGATGTTGATGTGATGGAAGGGAGCCTCTTGATCATATTCAAAATGAAGGATAGGTATGGGATGGTGAAGAGGTAAGTTGGATAGGTGAAGTGGCATGATCAAAGGTGGATAGAGAAGTGTGTTTGTTTGTTATTTGAATTTCAATCCAAGGGAGGAGAGGAGAGTGAGGTAAGTTGGATTGATGAAGTGGCATGATCAAGGGTTAAGATGAAGAGTGTGTGTATGAAATTCAAATTTTTTTGTAAAGAAGATGATAAATAGGAGATATGTGGTGGAGAATGTTTTGATGTGATGTGGGGGGACAAGAAGTACACAAGGTATAATGGTGTAATGTAGGTATTATTTGGGGAAGGTTTGAGTGAAGAAGAGTTTAAGCTTGGAGATGGTTTTGAAGGAGAAGTATGAAGATGATGATGATTAGAGTGAAATCAAAAGATTGATTTGGGTTGTAATCACATTGCTAATAAAAAAAGAAAAGAGTGGGCATATGTGATTATGGGATGGTTTGAGAAAGGAATGTTTAGAGTGTATGGAATATATAATCATTTGTTGGGTAAGAAGGGATTAGATAAATGATTATGAAGGATGTGTTGTAGGATTGTGTAGAAAGAGTGTTTAATCATTTGTTGGGTAAGAAGAGTTAACAAATGATTAACTATGATGTGTTGTAGGAAGTATGGTATATGAGTGGTGTATAAAGGAATGTGGAAACTTGTAAAACCATCTTGTATGTGTGGCAGGACATGTGAGGAATACATATGTGAGTTTGTAGAACATTAATAAGTGTGGAAGTAAGAAAAACTCAAAGTATGATTAACCTCCAAATACAACAAACTCAACTAGTCACTTGGACTTAATCCATGATAACCAATAATGGATCTGATCACTAATCATATTGATGCAAACAAGCTAAGTGCTTTGCATCTTAAGTAAAACATATCCCATAACGGGAAAGGATGCGTTTACGCAAAGTGACTTTTGACTTAGTTTGACCAATAAGGGAGTAAAACCCGTTACATGATTAGGAACAACATAAATCAATATTAATGTCAAATGAATACTTTTGTTTGATGGTATGTTGAAAGTAAGTTCATACTAGGTTTAGAAAGAAGTTCGGCCTTGGCTAGATGCGTTTGATAAAAGATTTGAGTTGGCGTTTTGTTGAAAAACGAGATGATTCGTTTTTGCTCCTCTCTTAGTCTAAACCTCATTTGGAGTGTTTCTAAATGATAAAATTTCATATACATACCTTTATTGAAGTTTCCACATGTGTCGGGTAAGAGGAAAGCTGACAAAACTAAATACGTAAAAACGGATACTGCGAGTGGTGCGTTGGCCACACGCTGATGCATGCCCAGCGCGAAAGACTTAAAAAACCCGTTTATGCGAATTTTGGTTAGCGTTTATTATTTTACGTTTGCGAATGTTTATTTGTCATCGGTTAAACATAAAGGAGATCCTTGTCAATGTTGCACCAACAGATAAGATTAAACCCAACATTTAAAAAAAACTACTTTGATCTCTTTTTTTTCAAATATTGACATCTTTTAAACCGCTAATCGTTAAGAGAAAAAGAATATCATCACGACGAGCTTTTAATTATCTTTTTATAGATGGGCACTTTGATATACGTTCGACAAACTTTTGTTTTTGTTATTTTTACGCTTTTCGTCTTTTTTTCTTTGTTGTTGAAATATGTATGAGAATCACATGTGATTAAACACTAATTTGAATATTCTAATAAAATCACATGTGATATTAGTGTTAAATCACATATGATATTTAATGAAATCATATGTGATTTAACACCAATATCACATGTTATTTTATTTGTATATTCCAATTAGTGTTTAAATATAAGCATATGTGATTTAACACCAATATCACATGTTATTTTATTAGTATATTCCAATTAGTGTTTAAATATAAGCATATGTGAATCAACACCAATATCACATTGATTTTATTAGTATATTTAAATTAATGTTTAATCACATGTGATTTCTTCATGCAAGTTTTAACAACGAAAAAAGGAACAAAAAAACGTAAAAACATGAAAAATGAAAAAAATGAGAAAAAAAGTTTGTCGAAAGTATATCAAATTGCCTGTCTATAAAAAGATAATTAAATGCTGGTCGTGACAGTATAATTTATTTTGTCTAACGATTAACGGTTCATGAGATATTTAAATTATAAAAAATAGATGAAATATTAAAATGTTTTTTAATTTTAACCATTAATTTCTTTTTAAATGAATGGTGAGGTCATGGGGATGAGTCCCCTGGTATCTAAGAAATTACTAGTATCCAAAATAACTCTCCTCATAAATGAATTGAGATGTGCATATAGATCAAGTTTACGCATCTTATTTTTCTCATTTTAAAATTTCTTTTTATAGAAACTCTACCATGAAAAGAATAAGATATCTAATTCATATGCCTAATTTTATAACTAAATCAATGTTAATGATAGAACGGCTTACGTTTTTAAAAACTAATTGTATGAGTGTCTTGTAATTGTATACTTTATTAAAAGCCAGCATAGATACATTAATACCGCATTAAATGCTTCGGGTTTCTGACCGGGTCCACCCGCCGACGACTTTGCCGGAACCGGTCGTTACCCAATCGTTGACCCGTACCCGGATCCAACTATATATATATTTTTTATTTTTTCGTTAATACCAAGTCTTCTCTCTCTATCCTCTCTTCTCTCACAATCTCTGTCGCTACTCTCTCTGAGAAAATGGAATCCAGCTGGCTGTTTCTCATTATGCATGATTGCCATCTGGAATCCATCTTCCTTGATGGTTTATATGGTGTGGACTCTAGGGTTTATATTCCTTTCTCTTTTTTCAGATCAACAACAACAAGAATTCAATACAAAAAATCAATACAATCTATCGCAGGTAGGGTTACGTTTTTTTCTCATTTATTTTGTATGTTTCTTTGTTATTTGTTTACTAAATTCATAGGTTTTGGGGTGTTGCTTTTGTGTTTTAGGTTTTGCTAAATTCATAGATTTTAGGGTGTTGATTTTGTATTTTAGGTTTACCTGAACTAATTGTTGTAGTTTAGGGTAATTGCTAAATTCATAGGTTTTAGGGTGTTGTTTTTGTGTTTTAGGTTGGGTAAACTTTTAGATTTAGCTGCAGTTGTTGTTGGGGCTAACTATATTGTTACTTGCCTTAGGTTATAGGTTTTTGGTTCTGCATTTTAGGTTGTAACATGCTAATTGTTGTTGTTTATGCTTGGTAGTTTGTTCATGTAGTTATTAGGTATGATGGGTTTCAGAGTTGGACATGTGGTTTTAGGATTGTTTGGCTTCATAAGTCACATTCATCAGATTAGGTTCTATTTAGAACTATGCGTTTTTTCCAGTCGACTGGAAATTCTTTAGAGGACCTACGTATTTGGTGTTGGTTGAGAGTATGAAAAGAAAAAGTTAGCAGTCTCAGTTTACAAGCGGAATGCAGTGTCATATGACATGTAAAGAGTTGTTTTTTTTAAAGCTCCTGCTACTATTGCTTATCTATTAATTTGGTGTTCTTATGTTTGGTATATTTGGTGCAAACATGTAATGTTTAGCGGTCTAGTCCTGAGTTTGAAATGCCGTTGGTTCAGCAGTCGGCCTTAGCGCCAGCTGTAAAGAAACCTATTGTGTTCGATCGTATAGGTGATCATGTTGAAATCACTGGCACATCATCCGGTGTCAAACAAAAGTTTACAACTCCTGCTGAAAAAGGTATTGTAAATGATTGTTTTTCTCTATGCTTAGAGGTTTGTTCCACTAACGGTTCACTTTTTTTATTTTTTTGGGTTTTTGGCTCTTCGCAGATGTCCATGTTGAAAGGTATAAGGTGCTTGCTGAAAGTATTCAGGATGCTAGTTCCTGCAGAAATGTGCGACGTCGTTTGATACCTACCTTCTCGAGTATGTCTGCTAATGCTAGCGAGCTTCCAGCATTAACTAAATCTCATACTAAACCTGCTTATAGTAATGAAAACTGCGGCCCGTCATACCGACACTGTATTCCTATTTCAACGGTTTATAAACGCTTTAGGAATATGCCTGCCGCCAACGTCAAATCGGACTCTATGTCACGACTAGGTACACACCTTCATTGCTGTTCAGTTTGATGTTTACGATGTTGTTAGATCCATACAAATTGATTTTTTACTAGGTAATAAGATTTTATATTCATGGAGCTTCTTTAATAAATTTGTTTCCTGACTTTGGCAGGTGTCGGTAAACGGCTTCTGTCAAACATATTTTCTCCACGCGTGCCTGTTGATAGACCTGAGCCACTGAGTCAAGTAGCTGAAAGCATTGGTATCGACCAAAATGTGAGGATGTGTGTCGCTCCATCAGAAGAGCATGCTACTAAAGTTTCGTGGCGATTAATGAATCCATGCAACAATAACTTTCAATCATTTAAATCTGGAATACCGAAGAATGGAGACAATCATGGAGCTCAGTATCCGATGCTGACAGGTAACGCCATGCTATACGTAGTTAGAGCTAACAGTTAAAAAAACTTCTTTTATTATATGATATGGCACATACAGGTACAATACAAACACTCAGGCTGCACAAACATATGCAGCCGTCTCTTTGTTATAAAGTCTTATTACATTTTCCAGATTCCTAATCCAGCCTCAACCGCATAATAAAATTGTTTTTTCGTGCACTTTAGTCTGCATCTCTATAGCCGTCAACATTAGACAAGAAGCCATTTGTATATCATCAATTTGCATTCGCTTCAGAATTTCAATACTGTCAGCAACCTTATTAGAGTCGTTTGACGTCTGAAGCTCATTAATATATCTGTCTCTCATCCTTACAGCTTCATTTAGTTTGTTAGATAACCTGTAGTAATTTTGCATATTCTGTCTATCCTTAACGACTTACCTATAAAACAAGACTGACAGTTGATCCTTAATGTTGTGTGTATCGGCAGCACGTGCCAGCTCTTGAAGTAGCGGTGATTGTGTGTTACACATATTCTTAGAGAAAACAGGTCAAAGAAAAGAAAATATTATAACACAGAATTGGTATAACATCGAGTTATATATAGAATATGAACATACACTCATCCTCAAAGAAGACATAACATGTGTTTTAATTGCTACATGTGGCATTCTGTCTTGGCATGCAGAATAAACCACTTATCTAAAACAATGTGCCATCCATGTTATATGGCCTGACTTTTTTAACAAAAAAACCCCAAATGCAATTATAATGAGTGATAGAGCAATATTTATAAATGTCGTTATATAACGCGAAACTACAATAACATCGACAGAAACTACTTTATTTAACACTTATCTTTTGTATTTTTTGCTTTTTCAGACATTATAAATAATAGCATCTGGCGACAATCAGTGAGAACACGAAATCATGCGTACCTGAGTCTGGATACTAAAGACTCATTCATTAGACCTGCGATCATAAGTTTTCTTAACAACATTCAGGAGAATAGGCGATGCAGTATGAG
Organism: Tanacetum coccineum; assembly: GCA_026074375.1. Taxonomy (NCBI): domain Eukaryota; kingdom Viridiplantae; phylum Streptophyta; class Magnoliopsida; order Asterales; family Asteraceae; genus Tanacetum; species Tanacetum coccineum. The sequence goes on along the minus strand of BQNB010051004.1, from coordinate 10,582 downwards.
TTTATACAGAGTAAAGGTAATTATTGTTATTTTTCAAAGTATATTCTATGAATAATTCATGCTTTATTGTCTGACACTGAAATCCTGTGTTTTATGATTTCTCGCTGACCACCGTTGACAACACAAAAGCATGTGTATTTGTGTGTCGATACTAAAGATCGCACTATTAGACCTGCGATCATAAGCTTTTCGAACAATATCCAGGAGAATAGGCCTTGCAGTTCTTAGTTTGTATACAATCAAGGTAATTACTTTTGTGAAAGAAATTTTTTTTGGTTAGCAGTCTCTATTCGAAATGCGAGATTAGCTCAAGGTATTAAATTAAGTTACCTTTTTTTGTCAATAGCGTTCGCTGTTAACGAAGACACTATTGCTAACTTAGAGAAGAAAGAATACACATTCTCCATTAGTTGTAAGGGCAGAAGAAGCATTATCCAGTAGAACTGTTAATACTGATCGGAAAAGAAAGAATACAAGCTCTTTATTAGCTATACGTCCAGAGGACGCTTTGTTTACTAGAAGCATACGAGGCGATATACACCAGCTACATCAAACATACGCCGTGCCAACGCAAATAGAAATTCCCCATCCAACAACATCCAGAATCTCAGCTCGAATACGTCGCATGCCAGAAGTAAGAGCTATTTGTTTTCTTCTTTTTTTGATTCATGTTGATTTATTAAAGTATGTAACTTTCTTGCTCATTCTCCGGTATATTTATTCACTCTTTCAGATGACACGCCGTCTTATATGGATTTGGGTGACTGTGATCAACAATGTCGCCACTGTGGATGTTTGTTTTGGTACAACGAACGACTCAAAGGCGCTCGTTACACTAGGGAAGCAGAGTACCATTTATGCTGTAGAGGAGGACAAATTTACATGCCACCGACGCCTAACCCACCAGCTTTTATTCAACAACTCTTCCAAAACAACCAGTTTATGGAACATATCCGAGCTTATAACCAGATGTTTGCCATGACATTATTTGGAGCCAAAATTGATCACTCGGTTAACAAGAGATAGGGACCTTATGTTTTCAAAATATCCGGTCAAATATATCACTGGATTGGGTCTCTTTGCCCGGAAGAAGGTCATCATCTACATTTTTTGCAGCTCTATGTATATGATACACGTGATGAACTTAGCAACAAAATACATCACTTTGGTAGGCTAGATGAAAGCACGCTTAACCCATAGATCGTAAAAGGTTTGATACATGTTCTTGATGAGCATAATGGTTTAGTTAGACTATTTAGAACTGCACGTGACAGATGCAACGCGGGTGACATACCAAGTTTCAAGATTAGGCTTTATAATATGGGAGGTGTCTGTGGATACGAGCTACCAACCGCTGACGTTCTCGGAGCAATAGTGTTTGAAAATAGGCCAAGAAGCCGTACAGATTTCTATGTAATCATAGAATTCAGAGGCGGGCCTCCGCAAAGGATTAACAAACTCCACCAATCATACATGTCGCTCCAATTCCCTTTACTGTTTATATTTGATCAACCAGGGTTGTACCTGGAGTTGACATTTAAACCTCGCGATGGCAGAGGCAAAGGATAAAAAGTGACAATGAACGACTACTACAAATACCAGTTACACCCACGAAGAAAAGAATTTGGGCTTATCTTCAAAGGTGGACGATTGTTTCAACAATATGTAGTTACAGTATTCTGCGCAATTGAGCAAAGTCGCTTAAACTTCATACGCAGAAATCAGAATGACCTTCGTTCAGACTTCTTATCGGGATTGTATGATGTTGTTTCTAAAGGAGACCGTAAAGGAATAACAGCTGGCTTAAAGATCATGTTACCGAGTACCTTTACGGAAGGACCCCGGTATATGTACAACCACTACCTCGATGCTCTTGCAATTTGTCCATCTCTAGGAAACCCCCAATTTTTCATCACCTTTACGTGTAATATGAAGTGGCCTAAAATCAAACGTTATATGGCACATTATCCAAAACTAACATCAACTGATAGAGAAGATATCGTATGTAGAGTTTTTGAGCAAAAAAAGTGAAAGACTTTCTCAGGTTTCTGAAGGAAGTAAAAACATTTGGCTACGTTTTTGTAGGTTTTATACATTAACATTTGTTTACAACTTATTGGTTTATTCTCTTATAAAATGTACAGTCATTGAAAGCTAACTTTGTTTATTTTTTACATGTGCAGTCTTATACACTATAGAGTTTCAGAAAAGGGGGTTGCCTCATTGTCATACGCTATTATGGATCGAGTCGAGAAATACACTGAAGGACGCACCACCGATTGATGAATACATCTCCACAAAGATACCTGATCCTGTGCAGGATCCTAGAGGTTATAAACTTGTGACGGAACTAACGATGCATGAACGCCGTGGTGCTGCAAACTTAGGTGCGTCGTATATGCAAAATGGGCCTTGCAACAAGCATTTTCCAAAGCAGTACAATGAGAAAACATATTTTGACATCAATGGTCACACGCAATACAGAAGAAGAGATATACGAATTCATGTCATGAAGGGCGAATCGAAATTAGATAACTGCAATGTCGTCCCATACAATAGAGCACTATGCCTAGCGTTTGAAGCTCACATAAATGTCGAATACTGTGGCTGGAGTATGCTTATTAAATATCTCTTCAAGTATATTTCTAAGGGACCAGATTGCATACTAGCAAAAATCAGCAACTCAGAAGCATCCACTTCCGCGGTTGGCACCACCAAGAAAATTGATGAGATCCAAAACTATGTAGATGGTCGCTTCATATGCCCATATGAAGCTTGCTGGAGAATCTTTGATTTTCCGATACACTGCCGAGAACCAGCGGTGTAAATTCTGAACGTTCACTTGGAAGATATGGAATGCATTAATTTTCATGAAAGGGATAGGTTAGACATCATGGTTAACATACCTGAAAAGAAAAAACAACTTTCACCGAATGGTTCGTCTACAACAATGAAAACACTGACGGTCGACACTTAACGTATCTAAATTTTCCTTCGGAGTTCCTGTGGTACCCAAATTCAAAACAATGGCGACGACGGAAGATTAGGACTAAGAAATCACTCGAAAGACTAACCTACGTTCATCCAAGTTTAGGTGATCTCTTCTACTTCCGAATGCTATTGTGTCATTAGAAAGGATTCAAATCACCTGATGAAGTAAGAACTGTTAACGGTCAGATGCTGCCAACTTTTCGGGCTGTGTGTGAAGCTTTAGGTCTGCTAGGAGACGACAAAGAATGGGACATAACATTAGAAGATTCAACTGCTTCAGCGACATCGAAAGAAATCAGAATCCTTTAGCCGATCCAGTTAAGTTGTGGGCAAAACATTAGGGGGTGATGCAAGATGATATTCTGGAAAAAATATCAAAGGCAACAGGAATTCAAAACTACCATGTTAACAACACTGAATTACAAGGATATATTTTATACAAGTTAGAAAAAAAATACTAAATGGTTTCGGGAAATCCGTGACAGACTTTGGGTTGCAATCTCCTCCACGACATATGCTTAAGGATCTCCAAAATAAACTGCTTATAGAAGAGAAAAACTACAAACGTGACCTTCTCAAACAAGATGCTGCTCAGTCAATCCAAAAGTTGAACCATGATCAAAAAACCATATATGATCTCATCATAGGTGCATCTTCAACAAAACAACAAGAACTCCTATTCGTCTACGGCCATGGTGGTACCGACAAAACAATTCTTTGGAAAACAATTATAAGCTCACTTCGGTCTGAAGGAAAGATTTTTTTGGCGGTCGCTTCTTCAGGCATCGCATCTCTACTTCTGCCAGAAGGACGCACAACTCACTCTAGATTTAAGCTCCCTCTGGAATTAACTGACGAATCTTTTTGCCACGCCAAAAAGAAAAGTCAGTTATGGAACTTATTAGTTGAAACATATCTCATTATTTGGGATGAAGCTCCCATGAATGACAAACGTTGTTTCGAAACCCTAGACAGAACACTTAGAGACCTGATGGATGCACTAAACGTTTTGTTTGGAGGAAAAACGATCGTATTAGGAGGCGATTTTCGCCAAACGTTGCCAGTAAAAAAGTGCCAAAAAAGAAGAACTAACCGTTGCTTCCATTGCTGAATCATACCTATGGTGGCACTTCAAAATTTGCACACTTAAAGAAAACATGCGCCTTCAAAGATCTGGTCTAACCAAAAAGGAACCTAGGCGTTCAGAAACTTTTGCTAAATGGCTTCTTGACGTGGGCGACAACAAAAAGGGGAACCTAAAGAAGAAGATCAGGGCAGCTCCTGGATCATAATTCCACCCGAATATTCAGTCGACAACGATGAGACAAGTCTCTTAAGACTCATCAATTTCATCTGTGACGATACCACACTCAAGATACCAACTGCAGGCTCTCTGCAAGAAAAAGCAATCGTATGTCTAAAGAACGCCACTGCAGATGATGTGAATGCTAAAATTCTATCCAAAATTAAAGGTCAGAGCAAAATATATTTAAGCAATGACGAAGCGATTCCAATGGGCAGTGTAACAAGTGAAACAGAGTTGCTTTACCCAACAGAGTATCTAAACACCATCACATTCCCCGGATTACCGCCTTATGAGTTGGAGCTAAAAGTGGGGTCGCCGATAATACTGTTGCGTAATGTCAATTTGTCAGGAGGTTTATGCAACGACACAAGAATGATTGTCAAATGTCTGATGTCGAAGTTGATCGAAGCACATATTATCATAGGAATAAGAGTTAGCGAAAAAGTCTTTATACATAGAATTCCACTTACATACAAACACCCCAACCTTTCCTTTACCTTCAAACGAACTCAATTCCCTGTAAAACTTTGTTACACCATGACCATCAACAAAAGCCAAGGACAATCTCTTTTAAAAATCAGGATATACTTACTAGAACCAGTTTTTAGCCATGGACAATTATACGTGGCCTTATCTAGAGCAACTTCACCAGATGGGTTGAAAATTCTCATAAATCAACAAAACAATCACCTACCGAATACCACAAGAAACATTGCTTACAAAGACTTTCTCAGAAACATTAAAAACACACGCTTATCTAACCACTCATGATATCATAAAGTGCCAGTAAAATAACATAGACACTAATTGCTAAGCACTACAATGCCCCCTTAACACACATAGCGTTCAGCGTTTTAAAAACTAGAGTTATCACTTGCGAGAAAATAACATTGTTAAAACACTTGTACAAAAACTAAGCTGTTTAAATGATTATATTATTTAGTCCCTCACTAAAATATGCAATAAATTTCTTATATTCTTTGCCTGTTCTTAGAAAGAATTTGTTTAGATACCTGCCTATAAATGTAATTTCCATCTCCCATGTTTAGAAATAATGTTGTTACTTTGTTGTTTTAACAAAATGACTTAATCCACATTCGTAGGCCACCAAGGAACATGTCACAGCACACTATTTTAGCTCTGAGAATTGGACAAGATAACTGCATATTAGAAGCAAGAGTATACCAGAAATGGACCTCTAAGAATATTTCCAATATAAAAGAATTAGCATTGTTCTGCATTCTAATAGATAGAGAGGCAACCACCCAAACTTAAAAACCATCAACGTCAACCAAGTTTTCGATGTTTACAGAACACCGCTATCCAGGAGAACGTGGACATCAGCAATATAAACTACTTTAATCCACTGCTAAAACTCAATGCAGTTTACAGATTCTCACATTTCATCTATGAGAAAACAAAGCCATATCACCAGACATTGGAAAACCCAATAAGTTTGAAATTTGGAAAAATCACAACCTTTGAAGTTCTCACAGGCAAAGAATCTGAATTCCCGAAGTATCATTTTGAATTCATAGCATACAACCAGCTGGCCTCAAGAGTTCCTTACCAAGATGAAAACTCAAAAACGATATATCCGATCTTAACAGGTAACGAATAAAAAATTTGAATTCTCAAATAAAATATATAACAACTATTAAGTTTTTTCATTTAACAGATTATCTAGGATGCATTCGCTCTATCGGTGACGTAACACCATTTGGAGATGCAAACACGGGCCAGAAGTACCTAAGAAAAGCGGAAATTGAAAACTTGGAGTAAGCAATCCTCTTGATCAATGACTTTCACCTGCAAACTCATTCAACAATATACTTTACAAAACACTAACAAACACCATTGTTTTCATACAGTGGAAATATTCTGGAGTTCACTATGTGGGACGAAGTTGTGAAGCAGTTTAATAAGTAAGAAATACAAAAGCTTACACCACCAATCATCATTGTTGTCAGCTCCTGTCAAGTTACAAAATACAGAGGTACATCTCGCGACTCATACCGCTTTACTAGAATTCTTATTTGCAATAATAACAACCAAATATATAAACACAGATGTGCAGTTAACAGCCACTCCTGCAACTTATTACTATATAAACCCATGGACACAATAGGCTGAGTATGCTTACACAGCGTAAGCGCAATTCAAAATATCAAAATTATAATATCCATGTATATCCACATAATCTGCAACTCATATATACCAATAATCAAATACAGGTTCAAAGAAAAATACAAGTTGACGCCCCCTCTTTAGACATCAAAATATCGGTATGAAGACCTAGAACAAGAAAAAAATGAGGAACAGACAGACGTTGCAGACATTGCTACAACAAAATCCAACAAGCTACAAGGTTCGTAAATAAAAAGTCCAAAAAATTAAGTTTAACAATCACCTCTATCAACACCTGTACATCCCCTGTTGTAGGGAATACGCTTTACATGTGAAGCCATGATCACAAGCGTACGAGAAAATAGAGACTGGAAGTACGCATCATGTAGTCAATGTAGCAAAGGTTCAACACAACTAAATGGCACTTACTCCTGTGAAGACCACGGAAAATAAGACCCGGTAACTTACAGGTATGTCTCGAAAACAAAACACACCCAACCAACTACCATTACTTCTTCTATGTATTACTACATGAACAATAATAAACAACCAAAACAAATAGGTACAACTTTAAAGCTACAACCACTGATGGAACATCGACTGCCTAATTTATGTTTTTCATAAATGACGACCAGAAAATAATAGGCCACCCCTGCTCACAGCTAGCATAGAAGTATAAAGAAACATGAGACCGACAGTTCCCCATTGAAATAGTAAACATCATCGGTAAAAAACATATCTTTCAGATCCAATTCGCCCCTTCCACAAAAAAGGGAGCGGGCGAATTTGTAGCTAAAGACATCCTAGATATCGAAACAACAGTTGAAACACACACCACAGGTAACAACAACTCCTAAAACACAAATCTGACTATAAAAATGACACACAACAATTAGATTATGTTGGGATACAAATTCTACCAACTGTTGAACACGTCTAACTTACAAAGTTGCAGGTACTGGTACTATATTGGCTACAGGCTTAGCTACATCAAGCAAGAAATCAACAAGCATAGACAAAGGCACATCAGGTACTCACTACCATTCTAACACTAGATTGTACAAAATACAAGTAATAACTACTAATAAAATACAAAACTAACCACGTAATCACTCAAAACAAAAAAAATTTAGTTCTGCCACTACATACAGTTGAACAACCGTTTTACAAACTAAATTTTAATCATGCAGGCACTGTATTGGCCACACATCCAACTAAAGGAACCAACAAGCCAATCAATGAAAAGACTCAGACACCAGGTACCCACTGCTATTTTAATAATAAAGCATCAATATTTATTACATCAAATATCATACATAGAACTGACATAGACACACAGAAGACCATACGACAATAAATTAAAAACACACAACATAAAATACACATGACCCCAGACCTATCTTACATAAAGGACATTATTCCCATACTCTATACTTATCTTACACCAAAGACACCATCTCCACACATTTAACACATGACAAACACACAGAACACATCAGGATTCAGAAGTCCAAGTTCCCCTTCAACTTCTCAATGAAAATGCCTTTTGAGTATTTGTAGCTTCATCAAGTTTAGAATATCCTTACCCTGAACCTGCTTCATAAAATCGGCCATCTTATCCAACACATGCCTTTCGGCCAACATGTCCAGTTCAACAACAAACATCTCTCTCTGATCGACGATACCAGTCACACGAGCACACAATGTATTTATCTCTCTCGCCAGTCTCAAATCCTTAGTGATTTCCTTATGACAACGAAGTATGAACTACGGCTCCCAATCCAATGAATTAGCACTATTGCGTAGCTCATCACAAATTGGTAATGCTGTGATAAATGCTTAATTGTATATATTAAATACCCGGGATTCTGCCAAATAAAAGCCAATAAAATGCCAAAAGAATAGAAAAATGTGTGCTTTTGTGTCTATTGTGCAGGAAAGGATAAAAAGGACAAAAAGAAGAAAAACCAGTCAAAAACCGACAAGAAACGAAAGAGTCAAGAAAAAGAGTAAAGAAATAGCCAAAGATCAAAGCCGGATCAGCCGATACAGCAAGAAAGAAAGCCAAGTGAAGTGCCAAGGACCAATTATGACAAGTTCTCAAAGTTTCAAAGGCTCATTTGAGTTATAAAGTTCAAGGGACTAAAGTTGCAAAATGAAGAAAGTTGATTATAAAAGAGAAAAGGGAAGTAATCAAACACAAGGGCCATTTATGTCAAAATTCGAAACTACTTTAACACTACAATGGGGAGAATCAAACGCAGGGACTAAAGTTGCTATTATCTCAAACATTCAAACAGAATAACGCGGTTTCTAACCACCCTAACAAACTTTCCCGCCTTTTCCACAAACAACCCCATCTCCCTGTAAACCCACCCCCGCTCCTCTCTATCACTCGAACTCGTTTCTAAATCCTTCTCTACAACAAATCGACCACGTGGCAACACCTAATTGGTGCGAACACCTCACAAAACTCATCAAACGGCCACAATTGATTCAAAAATGATCAAGGGCTAAGATTAAATGGAAGCTTCAAGAATTCTTCACCTCTCTTCCTCAATCTTCTATAAATAGGACTGTTAGGGCTCACTTTGAGAGTTGTTGTTTTTGTTTTAATTTTCAGTTTTGTATTTTCTCCATTTTAAGCAATTTTACTTTCAAAGTTTTTAGCAATTAGCTTTTAAGCACTTGTACTCTCTTCCTTTCTTCTTGTACTTCATCATTTTAGCAATAACATTCAGTTTACAAGCTTCTTGTGTTCTTTGATTTCAATTTGAAGTTGTTTTCACTAAATAAGCTCTTAATAAGCTCTTTTGAGCTTATTACTTTTCATAAGCTCAAATTTAGTTCAAATCCTGTTTCTAGCAATTCATTTACTCATTTTTACTCATTTACATCTAGAGCATGATCACTTGAGTTCATTTGTGTTCATATTGGAAGCTTAAAGAAGTAATAAGCTGTTTTAGCTTATTGAGTTTGTTGATCAAGGTCTAGAGGCAAGGTGCCACTTAGGTGATTGTTTTCTAAGCCACTCACTCTACTAGAGTGGCTTTGTGCTGAGACTACTTAAAATCTCAGGTTTTCTCTTCTACATTTCAATTTAGCATTTGAAAGCTTATTACATAGTACATTTTGCTTTTGGAATCTTATGCTTAATACTGTTTTACTTTCTCAATTAGCTTATAGCTGTGTTAGTTTTAAGTTTTCTAAGTGAAAATTCATCTAGGTTTTAGTATTTTACAAAACTGTCAAAGTGTAGGAAGTGGCTAGGAGAGAAAGTAGTCATTTCTTATTGATAAGCTGTTATTTTTAGTGTTCAAATAGCTTTATTAGACTAAATTTAGTAAGAGTGGATAAAAATTTTCAACTGATTTAGAGTTGGAATAGATTTGTATGTTACTTAGGTATTGCTAGTTTGAATAAGGGAGTGTTTGGATTTAGATGTTTTTGACTCCTAAAGTCAAAGTAATTTTGTAAAAATCTTTCATACAGTTGAATTAGGGCATAATATAGGGATTTAAAAAGCTTTTAGAAGTTAGAGTTTAGTTTTACAAAGGTTAGAGTTTAAAAATTCATGATTTGCACCAGGACATTTTAAAAAGCAAAGTAGTGTTAGGATTAAGAGAAGTATAACTTTCTAGTGTTCAAAATGGTTTGATGTAGATTTAAATTCATTAGTTGAGTAAGTATAAGAGTGTCTAAAGTGTTAGTTTGGCTTGCACTTTTGCAATTTACCAATTGCACCAGCATATGGCAGTGTAAACTGCTAATGCTTGTGAATTTTTAAGCATACTTTGAGCATTCATAAGTAAGTCTTAGAATTTAGAATTTAGTATATTTTTAGAATTCCATTAGCTTTTCACATTTTATCATTTAGATTTCAAATTTAAGCATTTTAACTAGCTTATTCTTCCTGTCTAAGGTAGCTTATCAGTATTTTTAGATTTCAGTTATTTGCATTTTGAATTCTCTTTTCTAGTGCCAAAAATAAGCTAGAATCGTAGGGTTTATTTTGTCATTTCTTGAAAGTCCAAGGTTACCCGTTTACACTGCACTGTAAATTTCCCATATTTTGGCCGCCTACCCTTTACTTGCCTTTATTACAATTTCTACCCTGTTCTTTCTAGATAAATAAAATAGTTTTTAATTTTTAGTAAT
>BQNB010051003.1:0-39082 GCA_026074375.1 Tanacetum coccineum | reverse complement strand
AGGGATGAGGCTATCTATAAGGAGTTGGGTGACAGAATAGAAAGGGCTGCTACTACTGCTTATGGAAACCAATAAATCGTTATAGCTCTAGGTTGTTTAGACCTCATCTAGGATAATGATAACATAGGCGGAATATTCAAACATAGAATCAATATTAGCATAACAAGGTTTTACCAAACATTCACCACAGCCCCAATATTATTTTATCAAGATAATACGGTTACATCAATGAACTGTAACAGGGATCAAGGAAAACCTTGATTACCTTGAGGCTACACCAACTCTATACACGTCTACATCTTCTTGTGTATACACACACTTTTTTGGATACCTAAAACAATATGCCTATGATCTATTTATATAGGGAGAGATCATGACTTACAAAGGAAGATAATAAATACAATAAGGAAACTAAATCTTTTAATCTTTATCTTTATTCTTCTTGAGCATATCTTTTAGTATCTTCTGATATCTTCCATCTTTTGTAGAATATACTCCACCAGCTTGAAGAATCTCTTATTGTCGATTTAGGTCCTTTTCCTTTAAGTCCTTCTTGTTTCATTCTTGTTTTGTCTTATCAACTCAAATATAATTCCCAACAATCTTCCCCTAGTTGATAATGACAAAACCAAATAAGCACGAACTTCCCCTGAAGTTAATATACGAATGAAAACTTCCCCTTAAGCTACCAAGGATCTACAAGTTGCAAATCATCAAATCTTCTTCCCCTTTTTGTCAATATCAAATAGGAGACTAAAGTATGCAACTTTGATCTTCACAACTACGAACCAATATTACACTTCTAATCCAAGTATTCCAATGACCCAAATTGCCCTCCATTACGCACCTTAAGAAAAATGAACTTGAGCAGTAGAAACTTACACTAGCAGTAGTAACAAAGGCTAGCAGTAGTAAAAACCTTCACCTCGATGTAGCATATAAATGGTTAAACATTTTAACATTAAGCTTCCCCTGAAACCCATATGTTAACCATTTCTTGAATCTTCAATTCTGTAGGCTCTATGTAATGATTACTGATGAAGAAAACTAAGTATAACGAACTTGATGCTGAAGTAGAACAACCCAAACTTGTGTCTTATATCTTGCACTATCCACGTGACTTCGAACGTATACCCAAACCGATGTATAGGGAGACCGCAATCTCTTGACAATTTATCCTCATCTTCTATGAGACACATAACCAAAGTGATAGCAAATGTGAGCATTGAGCACCATAAGAAAAATCACACACCTTTGCTAGATTTGTCAATTCTTCGTCACATCGTTTCTAAGCACGAACAAGTTACCTCCAAATGTTGTAAGCCATTTGAGATATGATAAGAACACAAACCCAAATAATTCCACTTCATCTTCAAATAGGTGATAAATAATCAACTTCGTAACCAACTATAGCAAATAATCTGAAAAACGAGCCTTTTAATCCTTTAAGAACATTTAAAAATCATAACCAAAAATCTTCTTGTGTGTGTTATGGATAACTAAAATTCCCTTTGTTACCTGATATCGAACCAAACTAACAGTATTAACTGCTTTTCTTGGATAACGTTAACAGCTGAAACATCATGAATTACTACTGTTTCATATTCCTGGCAGTATTATTCTTTCCATTGGCAACACAAAGTACATGGTACGCAATCTAAAACCATAAGTATTACTAAAATGTTGGACGTACTAACCAGTGTTTGAGCCCGAGCAGCATTAACACTCTTCTAAGTTTGCGTTGGCAGCAGTAAGTGAATATTAGTAGTACTATTGTAAACAGACAGCATTAACATGTAATCGTGTCCTAAGCAGTATTAATTTGTACCCAAACCTGGCAGCATTAAGTCACTTCCTTGAGCACGAACACTAGCAGCAATAATTTATGGAATATGAGGGAATAAGTAAGAGCACACCAAATTAAATTCATCTCTACACGAACAGTTTGATCCCTTAGAAAACCCTATCTTTGCGTTCACAATACAAGTCCCTCTCCACACACATACATTAAAAGGAGTCCCTCACTCTTACATGGTAATTCAACAGCAATTCGATCAAGTACTCTTGCTTGACATTTTCCAAACTCGACAAACACAACTTCTGTATCAATTACTACTTCTTCATGAATTAGGGTTTCTTGTTTCTCCTCTTTATTCATCCACGTCCATCTCATATCATTATTGACCTGCTACTTCATCGTGAATTCAAATATGCCAAGGAGAAAATCTTTGACAATCGACTTTTAAAGTATAAAATCCTGAATTAGGGTTTGCTGACAAGCCAAATTCACCAAATTCACATATTACCAATTTGCTTGTAACCGAATTAGGGTTTGAAAACCCTAACTTCACCGAATTTGAATAGATCCACAAAAAAGAAAACCAAATTCGATGTAGAGAAACCCTTAATAATAATAATGATTCATAAATCATATTGCATACCAATTAAGGTAGAGAGGATGATTATAAATCTTGTTATATCAATTAAACTTCAAAAACCCCAGAAAAAATTTAACCACAAATTGGTTTCTTTAAAATTAGGGTTTTAGGGTTTCTTCAAAAACCTTGTAATCCTAGACATCACGAGCCCCTTGGCTCTGATACCAATTGTGAAGTTCTAATAACTCCTTAGATCATTGTAAGCTCATATTTTTTAGAACTTTATCTAGGATTAATAACATTGAACATAGAATAATGCATAGCAGAAATTGCATAATGCACAAAGTTATTTCAACAAGGTTTTACCATATAATACACTCCAAGCCCTAATATTATTTGATTAGAATAATATGGTTACCTATCTCTAACAGTAATAGGGATCAAGGAAAACCTTGATTACCTTGAGGCTACACACAACTTAGATGTCAACATTGATCCAGTGTATACACATACTTTTTTCTGTGTATATAAACTACACGCCTATGAATCTCTTTATATAGAGAGATTTCAAGGCTTATAAAGGATAAGAACAAATAATATCTTCCTAACTTTTAATATTATCTTTTATATCTTCTATCTGAATAAGGAGATCTTTTAGAATCTTCAAAATCTTCCATCATTTGAAGAATTTTAGCTTTGCATTTAAGTCCTTTTGTTTCATTCTTTTATTCACTTTGTCTTATCAAATCTATAATTCCAAACAATCTTTCCCTATTTGATAATGACAAAACAAACAAAGTTATGTACGAACTTCATCATAAAGCCAAAGATTCCCTAAACCTAGATCGATTCCTTTAGTTGTCTAAGAATGCTTAAAACAATATGCCTGGACCCCCTTTTATAGCATAAGGAGTCAAGGCTTTACATGGAAACTATTAAAAGATATTAATGAGTAAATCAATTAAATATTTATCTTTATCTCTTTTTGACCAAATCTTTATTTTCTTCTACATCTTGTATAATTGCACAATGACGACTTTGGTCCTTTTGTTTCCATCTTGTTTTATTCGTGTTTTGTCTTATCAACTCAAATATAATCCCCAACAAAAATATAAAAAGAAGTAATAATGGCATGTCTTCTGAAAATCGATAACATTTACGGTCTTAGAAATGTCATTCAATAATGATACGAGGCTTTAAATGAATTTCGAGCAGAAGTTCCAAATGTTTTCAAAACATGCAAAAAATGGCTTACTATTATTTCAGATAGCAACCCGGTCATCATCTTAAAGGCAAGTATTCCGTCAAAAAGGAAACTTGACCTCTCAACGAGAATTTATTCTCGGGCATGGTCTACTTTATGACCATGCAAAGGCTTATGTTTACTTTGCAACACAAACCGTGCTTTCTGTATACCATGAGTGTACGTGTCAGTGCGCTTATGTGTCAAAATAAGAGAAATATTATTTTTATTGGTAAAAAGTTGTCTTCATAATGAATCAGTGTTTTCAGTAATCACAAAAAGATTTTTAAAGACAATTCGACCACTCAAACAATGACAACAACTCTTTAAATAGAAAACGGGTCACTATTTGAGGGGGAGAAAGCGTCATCTAATAATCTTTTCAAACGGTCTTTCAAAATAAGTCACGAAATAAACGGATAAAGTTTCTAATAATGACGGATAACAATTTCAAGGGGTGTTAATTTATATTAACTACAAGAACTTTAGATGTCATTTGTTTCAAACTTTAGGGACTTATTTTCACTTTGAAACTTAGTGAATTCAGGCTTTAAACTACATTCGATCAATATTGCCAACACCTCATAGTTTGTAAAAGACTTAGGAATGCTTGGAAATACTTTCATAGTTTTAAAAACCTTAAATTTGATTCTCACAGACTAGATTTAAGCGTATTAGTTCTTTAAACACGATCTCGAGTATGTGTGCGTACAAAGTTTTGATGATTCTGAGGTTTCGAAACCAGCAAGGGGGAAGGAGTAGATGTATACAGGATAGCCTTCTCTTGAACTTGTCTTCATGGCTAGCTTCTTTTGATTTTAGGTCTTCTTTATTTCTTTCGAGTGCACTATTTAAACCTAATGGGGAAAAAGACATCTCATCATCATTTAGTATGCATCATTTGAGTTCCCAGGGGGAAGTGTTGTGAGAATAATGATTTAAAATGTGAGAATAGTTGTTTCTGATTCAATGAATGTTTTACCCAATCAGTTAATCACTAAGATTATTTTTAAAAGGAGTTGAAATATTTGATCAAAGAGGTACACATAGGTTTGATAAGTATGATGATTCCTTAAGTTAGTCAAGTATTCTGCAAAAAGAAATGAGTTCATTTGGGACTTAGTTGACCTAGGTGTTATCATTTCGACTACTTAGAGGGAATAATTGTGACATTCGGGACTTAGTTGACTTTGGTGTTGCAATTTATATCATCAATATCCTAAAGAGAGAAATGTGCTCATCCAGGACTTAATTGACTTTGGTGTTGCGGTAACAAATTCTTGAAAGGGTTAACTGTGTACTTCGGATATCTGGGCTTTATACATTAAGACTGCTTGATGCGGCTTGCAAGAAAGGTATTGTTGATTTAGGGGGAAGCTAAGACAACTTCTTATGAGAGATTACGGGGACGACCTACGGCTGCTACAAAAGAACCATATGCTTCTATCATATGATGTTCTCATCATTCAGGTCAAACCTCGTACATATGAATTTGTATATAGGTAGTGTAGACTTATTGGTGATAATAAGGACGAGTTTAGAGCTTTATTTTGCTTTTGTTAAGCTTATAATTAATAAAGTTTATACCTTTATTTGTTATTAGTGAGATTAAAGCTAATAGAAAAATAAACTAGGTGTCTTACTTAGTTTATGTAATTGGGTGGTTTCATATTCAATCTCGGTTTAGCACTTTGGTTCTTCCTTCTTTCTCATTTCATTATCATTAGTGTAGATTTATTTAACTCATCATGTATAATATTGCTTATTTTATTTTTAGTATGATTATCGAGTAGTTTTCTTATATGCTTGTTAAGTAAGTTGGTAAATAGTGAATTAAGTGTGGAATTTTATAAGTAATTAGTGATTAATAATTTGCAAAAATTACTTAGATTAGTATTTTATTTAGTAAAATGGGCAAAAGCCGTATGATTAAGTAGGCATTAATCTAGTAATTAATTTCTTGGGAAAAAGTTGTTTTCAATATTAAGCCAATGTTTTGAGGGAACATTTTATTAGACGGATATTAATTCATCATTAAGATCTAAAACTTCACACTTAAGAATCTATCTATTTTTACTTGACAAGCATATTTCTTTATATATTTTTTTCATCTTATTAGCTAGCTTTCTATTTAGTATAATCTAGTTTATCGATATTATTAGTTTTAATCCAAAACCAAATCAAAAAGATAATCAAGCATCAAACTAGAAACATAAACGTAAATCTAAAATTCAATTCTCGTTGGGATACGACTCCGAAAGATTTAATTATTACTTTTCCTAAAGTAATTTTTACATCCGACGGGATACTTAATATTATATACATACGGCTAGTACATATTTATACGATATCAAATGGCGCCGTTGCCGGGGAGAGTTGTAGGATTTTTGCGTTGTATTTCGATTTAGTGCCTTGAAGATCCTTTCTTTTGAAAGTTTATTTTCGTATTTATAAAAATTATAAAAATCCAAAAATATTTTCTTTTTTATTTTTATTTTTCTTTTATATAAATATTAAAAATACCAAAAATATTTTTATTTTTATTATTATTATCTTTATAAAAATCTAAAAAATATTCTCCTTTATCCTCTTATTTCATTTAATTCTTATCTTCTTTACCCTCTTATCCGTTTAATTCTTCGACATGTCTTCGTATAACCATTTTGGTTGCTCGTGGTGTGGAGGTACGTTTAGTGGTGGAAAATGTCATGGCTGTAGCAGTGTAGGATCCGGAAATGAGTTTGTCTATGACCCAAATCCTTATTCTTATAATGAAACACCTAACTTCTTCAACCAACCTCCACAACACCAATACGAGACATACTCGTGTGAGTTGTGTGGAGATAGTCCTCACTATGGATTTGATTGTCAAACACGGACCCCGCTTGTCTATGAGCAGGACCCGTGTAGCAATCAAAACTTTAGTAATGACCAATCTCCATATTATTCTCCGAGTCAGCCACAACAGTTCGACTGTTGTGAGGTCTGTGGAGGTCCGCATTATAGTTCTGATTGTCAAACTAGGAACCCGCTTGTCTATGAGCTTAATCCTTGTAACAATTATGACTTTCCTTATTTTGACCAACCTTCACAGTTCACACCCCCTCAGCCACTCCCCCTAAGCAAGATAACTCGAGCAGATTTGATGACATACATGATCGAATCTCAAGAACGATTCGACAAAACTCAAGAACAGATCATGATAAATCAAGAGAAATTAAACATGGATTTTCAAAATGAATTAAACCGTCTTCAGGAGATGATGAACCTTATAAATTCTAATCAAGATCCTCCCGTTGACTTATATCATCTTGAGGGGAGTGACAAGGGAGATAATAAGATCGATTCACTCACCAAGGAACCTTTAGACACCCTCTTAATGGGGGATGAGGTTATTAGCACTACTCCCGAAAGGGAAAATGACGAATTCATAAAGTCTAGTGTTGATGATCTTGTCCCAATCCCAAGGGAGTCAGAGGTGACATCGGTTTATGATGATTTAGAGTGTGATATGCCTATTACTATACCGTTGCCCACCACTGATGTTAGGGAAGAAGATTTTGATATCAATTCACCTTTAGGAGAACATGTAGTCGACTTTTTGATGGAAAACGAGGATGTAGCTGGCTTGCCTAGACATTTGGTTAAGCAACTTTTTAGTCATTTACTCAAAAATCCGAGTTTAGCCAAAGGAATGTCTGATGAACCTTTAGGTGATGATTTAAAACCTAGATCTTATGATGTGACTTTCTCGAACCCTCTCTTTGACTTTAATGATGATTCTACCTTATGTTATGATAATCCACTTTTTGATGAGGAGTTTAAGGATATTAGTAGTCTGGACCCCCCTAAGTCGACTCTAGTTATTGATGAGTCTTCCTTGCTAGTCACACCACTTCCCGATCCTGAGCAGATTTGCTTAGGGGGAGTGGAAAGATTTGATCCTTTCTTCTCCCTGACACAATCGGGTGACATGACTTGAGTGATAGAGAGACCTTATTATAGATTTCCATATATGGCATCACCTCGTCCTGTTGCATACTCACCAAAGGAGGTGATGTATCACTATTACCATCTTCACCTCACATCAGGTGATGGATTTGACCATGGACCTAGAATGAAATAACACTAGAGTCAAGCTAGAGAATCGAACAAAAACAAGCGCTTCTCGGGAGGCAAGCCGTGTTATCTTTTGAGAGATTAGCCTCTCATGGCTAAAGTGTTCATAACAAAAGTAGATTTAACATAAACTTCCATTATTTCAATAACTAAGTTGGTTACTGTCTTCGTTCTTAATTGTTGGATCTTTTGTTCTTCAAGGGAAGTAGTGTTTTTGGTGTTTATATGGCGATGGATGAGAGGATTGGGGTTTGTGTGTGTTTTGTTGAGTGAGAGGAATGGGGAGAAAAATGATTTGAGAGTGAAAATTTGTCCTCTATTTATAGGCTGAATTTGGGTGAAAAGTACGACACACACCGAAAAGATTCATGCGGCGCATCATGTGATAAATGTGCATTAGCATTAACTGTTTATTTGAGAAACGTGCGCGCACCACAAAAGCTTGTGCGCGTACTTGGGGTGTAAAATGGCAGTAGCTTAAAATCTTTATAATACTTTATATCAGATGGGAAGTTGCGGCGCACAATTGGTTTAGTGCGTCGTACTTTTGAGTAATGCAAACTTTGACTACCTTGTGACTTAAAGAAAGTGTTGTGCCACAATAGTTAAGGCGGCGTACTTTTGGTACAAAAACTCTGATTGTTGATTCTTTTCTGAGTGATGCGTTCTTTATCGCATAGTATAATGATTTTTGATGTATCTCTAGCCTTGGATGTCTCAAGTGATCATGCAAGGCAATTTTAGTATACTTAAGTATCGAAATTTCACGAGAAATGATAAGTAAATATACAAGTAACGCCGCTAGAAACATGCATAATTTAGACGTTATCAAATTCCTCCACACTTAGCTGTTCCTTGCCCTCAAGCAATTACAAGCAAGAAAAACAAAATCATTTATCATGACGTAGAGAAAATTTAGATTTTATAAGAGTTTGCATATTTTAGGTAACTTTTCATGCAACAACATATAACAAAGTACCCACATAAGGTGAATGGTGTTTGATTTTCAATGTCACTCAACACGCCACTCAGATAGCTGTGTGCTCTTGTACTTTATAATTTGTGAAGAATACTCAATTTGCACAGACATAAGACGAGAGTAGAAATAGCTACCATGGCTTGTACTTAACACATAAAACCTACCAAAGGGCAGGAAACTTTAAGTTGGAGTGGATACAAACTTCCACGTGGGGGTAGGCGCAAACAAATAGCTGGGAATCTTCCGAGTCGGCACTGACACGACACACACACACACACACACACACATCAAATTCACACACACACCACGACACACACACACACAACATAATATATCTAATAATATATATATTATAATATAAAGAATATATATATATATATATATATATATATATATATATATATATATATATATATATATATATATATATATATATTATACGCTTCTAAGGCTTGGCACATAACTTCTTTATTTATCTTAGGAATTTTAGCAACTTTAGCATCAAAAGGGAGTGCATGCAAGAACAGGGACTTGCAGAATTTATTTCATGTGATTAGGCTCTGGTCTAGCAATTGATGATTAAGCACAAGTTCTGGAGCTTCTAAATTACCGGCTCGCTCAAGTATAATGATCAACCAGTACCAATGTTCCAGAAAAGGCGACAAAGACCATATGTACATATCCGTAACGACGGAATAGACACATACGACTGCAATTAAACCTTAACTCGAACAAGCTAAAGGCATCAATTATCTTGGGTACAAAAGATGGATACCCGAATATTCTATAGGCTAAGAATGCTCACAATTTATTGGAGTAGGTTGTGCTAGTTATAATGTCAATCTGGTTAGATTTGCCTTACTAAGAGCATTTTTTTAATTTTTGAAAGCATATATTTATTAAGATTTTTCATAAAATATCAGCTGGAAGAAATTTTTGACAAGGCAAACAAGGAGAGATATGACTAATTTTCCTATTTGGCTTCTCTCCACACTTAAGTTGAACATTACCCTCAATGTGATAACTGATTATAGAGATAAAATAGGGAAAATTAAGGGAAAACAGTACTTCCCGGGGCATAAGGAAATGTATAGCCGAGAGCTATTCTTGAGGAAACTTCATAATTTTCCATATCTTTAAGCTAAAGCACCTGCATAAAAGTAAACAAAAGCATACAAAAAAAATATTTTTGTTGTTTTTGTTTGTTTTTAGAAAATGAATAAAATATATTAGTAGAAGAATGGAGGAGGGACTCCTCCACACTTAAGTGAAACACGGGTTGCCTCCCGAGAAGCGCTTAATTTTTAGAGAGTCTTTAGCTAGACTCGTACTTCGTGAGTCATTTTTTAGGAAAAAGGGAGTTACTGCTTCCCTTGGGTCATTATCTTCTTCATGATATAGTTTGAGTCAATGGCCATTGACAATAAACGTCTTTCTATCTTTACCATAGAGTTCAACATATCCGGATGAATATTGATGTTTCATACATAAGGTCATAACCATCGAGATATGAGTTTCGGTTGTTTAAATTTGTACTTCGAGTGAAATAGTAGAACTTTGTTTCTTTGTTTGAATTCTTTTCTCATTCCTAATTTTCCGTCGTGCCAGACTTTGGTTCTTGCCTTATATAGACGAGAGTTTTCATAAGCTTGATGTCTAAGTTCATCTAACTCGTGTAACTGAAACATTATTTTCTCACCAGCAGCGATAAGATCTGGGTTGCAATTCTTCAGAGCCCAGTATGCACGGTGTTCAATTTTAAATGGTAAGTGGCAGTTTTTTCCATATATTAGTTTGTAGGGTGTGGTATCAGTAGGTGTTTTGTAGGCAGTGCGAAAAGCCCACAGAGCGTCATCAAGTTTTATTAACTAAATAGCAGGATTGTCTTTAACAATTTTTTCAAGAATTCTTTTAAGAGATCTGTTCGTGTTTTCAACCTGACCACTGGTTTGAGGATGATATGATGTGGAGAAATGGTGGTTAACTCCATATCTTTTCATTGATTAAGATTTCATTTAGAATAGCTTTAATTCTAGAACAATTTTCAGCTGCCTAAGGTTTGATATTAGCTTTTTAGCTAGTTGACAAAAGCTGTATTTCAGATAAGTAAACAAAATTATCACTCTTTCATTTCAATTTTCTTGTTAAACTTAGTAATACTTAGCCTAATTCTTTTCAAAAATATTAATACACATCTTAAGCTACAAGTAGTTTCTTTTAGTTTCAAATTTCATCTAGTAATAAGCCATAAATAAGTCAAAATCCAAAAAGATAAGGAAATTATTAGTGTGCTGCTATCCAGTTTCATATTGCTTATTTTTTAGCTTATATAGTTGTTAAAAGTTGAAAGTGATTTCATTAAAGTTGTTTTAGAATAAGTGGTTTTGTTGACAAAACTTTGTAGTTTGAGTTTTTTTAATATCACTTTTTAATTAAGTCAAAAAATAAGCTAGATTATAGAATGAACATTGAATGCAAGTTTAACTTTAAATTACCAGAAATATCAAACATAAAAATCGTTTCAAATGCAAATCAAACATAAAAATCGTTTCAAATGCAAATCAAACATAATCATTCATTCCAAAAAGAAGAAAAATAATCAAAATAACCAAAACAACGAATTAAATTTTTCTGTTTTATAAAAGATACCTGATGAACTTTTTTTGTAATCTTTATATTTATGATTTTGGATCACCATTCGATTGTAATTAGGTTATGGGAATGAACAAATATTAGAATAACATTTTGAAAATCAAACAATCATACCCAAAATAATCGACTTAAACATGGTAGAGATGGAGGAAATATAGCTGTATTTAGGGAGTGAGTTATGTGAATTTATGAAGGCCGGTTTCAAAATTCAAATGGTTCTGTGAAGTCAAATGAATCCACTTTGTAGGATGCTGTTAATAGAACAATGAATTTTTTGATATTTTTTTAAGCATGACAATTTTGTTTTTTTAGTATCCATCACAACCATTCTCATAGCAAAGTGGTTGACACACTTGTTTCTGAATCAACCAACCCGGGTTCGAATCTGCTCATGGACAAAATTTTTAAAAAACCTCCAAAAAATCATGCTTGCTAAAAATCTCCGAAAATTCATGCTTGCTATGTGTCCATGTAGGCAATGAGGGGCATATAAACCATCAATATTGTCCATGTAGGCAATGAGGTGGCAAAGAAAACCTCATAAATAGTGACATGACACTTAGTGACATGGATAGCTTGATGACATGGCTTTAGTGACGTGTCGTAAACTGTCCTATATATAAGTAAAGATTTTATTTTCCCTTTCACACTTGGAATTTTTTGCATTTGCCTTTTTCGTTCCTAAGTGTGGAGGTAAAACCCGATATTTTTGAACATTGAGGCCAATGTCCATTCTAAGTCGTGGGGGGGGATTTCTGTCGAATATGGATCATTACATGTGTCTGTCTGTGTCCAACGCATCCCCGTTTTGACATTAAAGTTTTTGTTTGATTTTATGGATATATATATTTATATGTGTTTATATATATTATATATGTGTCGTTGTATATAATACTATCATGTGTGTTATATATATATATATTATATATATATATATATTTATATATTATATATATTTATATATATACTTTATATAATATTAAAAAAAATGGATGAAATAAATGATAAAGAAATTGAAGATAAGAATAGAAAAATATAAAAATATAAAATTGTTAGTAATTAAGTAGGCCCGTATAGAATAGAGTATTTTTGACTTGACGAGTTTTGCACTATGCTTTCCTCTTAGCTTTCGGAGACTAAGCGTTTGCTTAACTTTAATTTTTGGCAAAGGAACGAAAATGATAGAGTTAAATATAAGTTAGATGTTAAGCATGGAGTATTTGGATCTCTTTAAAGCTCATAGAGGTTAATTGTGGCTTTTGCCTCCCACCAGCTTAATAAACGGTATATAATTGTTGAATAAATAAAGTTACTTTGGTTTTTGCGATTCTTAGTTTAAATCCCTTCGTAGAGATTCCTTCTAGTGAAAGTAAGGTACACATCGAGATTCTGTTTTTAAGATAAATCTAGATGGGTCTAGCATTATTCCCTTAATATTATAGATGGGTTTAGTTAGGTAAATGTTTTTAAGAGATGGGTCTCGTTAGGTCTCTCTTAATATTTATAGATGGGTCTTGTTGGGTATAGCAATTTTCATCCGTTTTTATACGTTTCCGACCGATTTTGATCGTTTTCGACCGATTTTGAACGGTTTCCACCGATTTTGTCCTTTTCGTCAGTTTTTGACCGATTCGTCCGATTTTGACCGATTTCGACGGATTTCGACCGTCTTCGACCGATTTCGATTGTTTTCCACCATTTTTGACCAATCACGCCCGTTTTCGACCGATATCGTTCGTTTTCGACCAATTTTGATCGTTTTCGACCGATTTCGACCGATTTCGACCGTTCTTCACCGTTTTTGACAGATTTTGACCGTTTTCGACCGCTTTCGCACGTTTTTGACCAATTTCGACCGTTTTCCACCGTTTTTTTACCAATTTTGGCCGTTTTCCACTGTTTTTTACCGATTTCGACCGATTTCAAAAGTTTTCGACCGATTTCGACCGTTTTTACCGTTTTTGACTAATTTTGACCGATTTTGATGGATTTTGACCATTTTCGACCGAATTAGACCGATTTTGCACGTTTTCAAACATTTTTGAATGGTTTAAACCTTTTTTTCCGTTGTTGAATGTTATTATACGTTGTTGTTTGTTTACTTATATTTTCTTCTGTTTTCGTACATTTTTATCCATTTTCTTACGTTTTCGTACATTCTCGTCCGTTTTCGTCCGTTTCCTTACCTTTTTGTACGTATTCTTACGTTTTTCTAAGTCTTCGTCCATTTTTATTTGTTTTGTTCGTTTTCTACGTTTTTCTATGCTTAAATACGTTTTTGAATGTTTTCAAACGTTTTATCCGTTTTTATACGTTTTAGTACTTTTTATAAATTGTATAAAGCATATGAAGACGTATAAAATCGTAAAAATTGCACGAAAATGAACGAAACGTAGGAAAACAAAAAACAGAGAAGGACGTATGTAAACGAACAAAATCGTACAAAAATAAACGAAAACGTACTTAAACGTTTAATAACGTTTAAAACGGACGAAAACATTCAAAACCGTTTAAAACAACTTGAAAACGTATGAGAACGTGCAAAAACAAATGAAAATGGTCGAAAACGGTCAAAAACAATCAAAACATACAAAAATAGTCAAAAACGGTCAAAATCAGTTGAAATTGGTCGAAAACGGTAGAAAACGGTCAAAGTTGATCGAAAACGATCGAAAACGGACCAAAATCGGTCTAAGACGGATGAAATCGATCGAAAACGGTCAAAATCGATCGAAATTAGTCGAAAACGGTCAAAATCGGTGGAAAACGGTCGAAATCAGTCTAAAATCGGTCTAAGACGGACAAAATCGATCGAAATTGGTCAAAATTAATAGAAATCGGTCGAAACGGTAAAAATTGGTGGAAGACGATCGTAGTCGGTCGAAAATCGGTCTAAGACGGACAAAATTGATCAAAAACGGTCAAAATCAGTTGAAATCGATCGAAATCGGTCGAAATCAGTCAAAACCGGTCAAAATAGGTCGAAAACGGTCGAAATCGATGGAAATCAGTGGAAATCGGTCGAAAACGGCTAAAAATCGATCGAAAACAGTCGAAATCGTTCGAAATCGGTGGAACTCGGTCAAAAATGGTCGAAATATGTCAAAATCAGTCGAAGTCGGTCAAAATCGGTCGAAGTCGGTCAAAAACGGTCAAAATCGATCGAAAACGGCCAAAATCGGTCGAAAACGTATAAAAACATCAAAAACGGATGAAAAATGCTATACCCAACAAGACCCATCTATAAATATTAAGAGAGACCCAACTAGACCCATCCCTTAAAAATATATACCCAACTAGACCCAAACCCATCTAGACTCAAACCCATCTAGACCCAAACCCATCTAGACCCATCCTCCTAAAAGACCCATCTAGACCCAACCCCATCTAGAACCAAACCTATCTAAGACCCATGACCCAACCCAACCCAACCATTTTGCTAAATCAAAGCCCAACAGAAATGGAGGCCCAACAATTGATTATAAACTTGACGCCAGGTTTAAATGAATTGATGGAATGAATCTCAGACTCAGCCCACAACACAAGTGCAGCCCAAGACCAATTATGATGCTCGGCCCAGTGGAATTTATAGCCCAAGTCAAATTTAGAAATCAAATTATGGTTCTAGCTGTGCATTGTTAGCGGAGTGTTGCTCCTACTTTTTAATTCAAAAGTGGCGATTGGCTCACCCACTCTCACCCCACTACCTCTCTTTGCTCCATTCAAAATCTGACACGTGGCAGCTAGTGATCTCAATTCATATTCAGATTTAAAAATTAAAAATGTTTGATACGAGTATATTGCATGCGTTGGTTTTATGAATGGCCACGTGGTGGCAATTTGTTGGTGGATCGGGATGAGAATTTGCTGGCATAACGAGGAAGCTTCTAGGCCAATCATTGGCTTCATTATTAAGCAATCATTTTATGGCAAAAAGACTTTTCTACCCCTAGATCTTGGATTATGATTGGAGGACTTGGTGACTTGACGAAATTACCCTCACTCCCTTTTGGCTATAAAATGATGCACGCATCACATATGTGGAAAATTAGTTTTTAGATCAAAAAAATAGTGTAGTGTAGATTTAGGAGTAGGAGTAGAATAGTGTAGATTATTTTGGGCTTATTGTAAAAGCTTTTAGCTTATCATCTCAACTTATTGTATTAGCTTATTTTTATGAATGAAGATGCTTTTTATTAAGGTTGGCATTTATTAATGCTTATTATCTTAATGCATATTTCTTATGCTTATTCTTCTACTCATTTTCTTTTGCTTATTTTTAAATAAGCTCATGCTTATAGCTTATTTTTGGATCCGGTCTCTTAAGCTTATATTCTAAATTAATACTTCCATCAGCTTTTTAGACTTAGTTCATTTTATAGTGGTTTTCGATTTTAAAGCTTTTTGAGTTCGCTATTCTAGCTTAGTTTCGATTGCTTATTTTTCTAGCTTAATGTTTTTATCTTATTTTTCCAAAACCTTTTAATTTAGTTTTTTTAGTCTTATTGAAATAGCTTAATCATTTAGATCTAGTAGCTTTTAGCTTTTCTATTTTAAAATACCTCATAATTTGGAATTAATGCTTTTAGCTTATAGCTTATTCATCCTAACCTTTTGCTTTCTTGTCTTATCTTTAATTTCATCCTTCCATCATCTAAGGTCGGAGCTTAAGGGTCTTATAAAGTTGATAAATAGATAAAATTTTGATCTTTATGGTTTTTATGGAAGTAATTCGTAAATAAAGTTGACACATTTACTTGCTAATTAGTGAAGTAGAAGCTTTAAAGTGATAAGCTTATTTGTTTATTAAGTTTGTAAGATCGGGTGGTTTTATATCATTGCGGTTCTTCATTCGATTCCAACTTCTTTCTCTTTTTCCTATTATTAGTAGTTTAGATCTATTTAGCTTAAAATGATTATGTTTGCTTATTTGTTGATAAATATGCATAGTGAGTAGATTTTTTATTGTTGTTACTTGTATAAATTGTGTAGTGAATTAAGTTTTTGATTAATAAAATGGGTGAAAATATTGATTAGTTAAATCCAAGGAGATCAGAAAAATATGAACCCACAATCGATCAATGAGAGGTGAATATCACTCCAATCAAGAGAATTGATCAAAATCAAAACCCTAGATTTAGCAACTACGTCAAACCAATCATAGAACCAATTAAAGGATTCAATCCATCGATACAATCACAGGGATCGAACGTTATTACGTATCGGAGAAGGATTAGGATTTTCGGGTATCACACATTTTATGAGATGATTTGAATATTTGTCGAATATGATATCTATTGTCATCTAGTTTTATATAGTTTGTTTTTATTTTATTATATACTTAGTTTAAAAACCAAAAACCAAAATATTTGTCATTCAAGCATCAAACGAAACATTCTCGTGAATTTCAATTTCTTCTCTCGTTGGGACACGACATCCGGAGGATAGTCTATTATTACTTGTCCTCAAGTAATTTTTATCCGACGTGATTACTATATTATATTACTCTACTAGTTTTTCGGGACAAATCATGCTTAATGCAGCAAAAAAGTTTGTGGGCTGTTCTATTACCCTAATTTATTTATTTTTGCTACCATAAACTAGTGATGGAGCAACAAAGAAGATAAAGTACGTGAGAATGAAAACACATATTAATATTACTTGTGTATTTGAAGCTATTCTTCTTTACCCATCAGATTTTGCAAACGACCAAAATGTTTGCCTTATATTTTTTTATTTGTGTAACAAATATTGAAGTTACTTTTACCTTTGGAGTTTCAGTAACAAATCAAAACGATTGAAAGTAAATGCACGATGGTGCATAGTGTATAATAAATGTAGCCCAAATCGTTTGTGGTTCTTAATAATGATTGAACTAACGAATATATAGAGCAGAAGCGGAAAATAAATCTATGAATTAAAGATATTCTGTTAACGACTATTGTTGAGCTTGTTTGGTAAGGACGTTATTTTGATTTGTTGTTTTTTTATAAGGTTTTGATTTAAAGAGTTTGTCAACATGAACAATTATATGTGAAGAGTCACTTCCAATTTATGAAAGACTAAAGAGATAATTTGTGATCGGGTAATCGAGGTAACTATAATATATAGCTTGTATATGAATTTTCTACACTGTTTTTTATGAAAGATTGAAGAGATAAAAAAAATCGTTTGTGCCACACATGGATCCGTATTTTGTATGAACACAAACTTAGAGCACAAGGTGTGGTAACACTCGCCACATCAGCTTTAACACCATAACACCAACACCCAAAATACTCAGGTAATCATAACACTATTAACACCACTTTTTGGGGCCCACCATTTTTTTTTCCAATTTTTATAAATAGATTAAATATTTTATTTATTAAATAAAAAAATACAAATCACATTAAAAATAAACAATGCATTTTTGTAATAAATAAAAAATAAAATGTATAAAGGTTATTTTTAAAAGAAAATAAATACACAGGGATTGAACATGTAAATATCATTTATAATAAAAAAAATCCTCTTGTTGTCTTCTTCCCTTCCACTGCAACGACACCCACTGTGCACACACACACAGTGAAACACACACACACGCGCACACACAAACGCATACACACACACACACCAAATAAACACAAAAACACACACTCAAAAACACAAACCCACTTTTTAATTCAAAAAAAAACTTTTTTTTAATAAATCACCACCAACGCGCGTTGGTGGCTCGACGTCGAGACCAACGGCGTTCGCCAACGTTGACACAGGGGGTGATAACGCCAGCAACGCCGGAGCCATGTAGGCTCAACGCCGAGCACGGCGTTACCATACCCAACGCTCTTATACAACAATGTTTTGGTTTATAAACCTACATTTTGAACAAACAAGTTGACATAGTCATTAAGGCATCTACTATGGTCATTTCAAGAAAATGTTTAAAGCACTTGAAAAGGTTTATACTTTGTTTTAATCATAGTGAGTTGATGTTTTATGTCCATGTGGAATGAAGAGGTCTAAGATCTTGGACCTTTTCATAATTTAATGCATGTGTAATTGTAAACCTTTTAATAAACTAAAAAAGGTTTATCTATAGTGCAACAAGGTTTATAAAATTAAAAGCTTTGTAAATTAATGATTTTATAAATGTTTAGAACTTTTAAAAAATTCAGTATAGTGGATTCTCTTACTCATAATTTTCGATGAATGCATCTTCAAATGATCATGACTAAGTTGAAACAAAGTCCATTCACAAAAGGCATCCATTGGGTGGAATTTCTAGTCATTAAAAAAAATCAATTACCGATCCGCTGGTAATGATACTCGAGTCTTATACCCATCTTTAGGTATTGTGGTTTTAGAGCCTTCAAAAACCACTAGTAACATAATAGCAAGTCGGGTATTCGCGCGTTGCGACGACGCGTATCTTGTAACCAAATTTTCCGACGAGCGAATGTATTTTGATTGCTTTTTTTTCATGATGATAACCTTATCGACGGTGTTAGAACAATATTTACTTAATTTTTAAGACTTTTAGTTACGTGTATGATGCAAGCTATTCACTATTGATTTTCATATTAGAGCGGAGGGAGTGGTCGGCTGGTAGCTTGGTGCCAAGCTTTGGCGCGAGAAAAGGCCATGGCGCACCACTCCGTGGCTCGCGCCATGGCTAACAGCCCACGCGAAACCTTTTTTTTTTTAAACTATCCGTTGATAGCCGTTAGGAGGAGCGGATTTTTAAAAAAATACCCCCAAAACCCTAATTTTACCCCTTTAAAAATTCTATAAATACCCCCTTTTTATTTCATACTTCACACACACTTTCAATACATTTTATAACACACATTTCTCTATTTCTCTATTTTTTCACTCAAAAAAATGAATCCCCATCCCAACCAACCAAATTCCGGGGTCGTCTTCGAATATGGGCTCCTCCACTCAACCGTCATTCAATCAAATGCCTTACTATCCCAATTACCAACCCCATTGATTGATTAATCTCATATCGAGCGTGTTAGGCGGGTTTCTCATCCAACAAATACACCAAAAAACAAACAACAATCACCAAACCAATTCACAACTTCCCAACCATTCCGCGCAACAAATCACACACATGAAGTTAAAAGATACCGAAGATGAAGAGGAGCCGCTTCCGACCCCGACGTCGAAGCCTAGCCGCGGCGTCCGTTTGAAGTCGAAGGCAAAAAAAAACAAAGAAAAAGAACCGCCAGTTGAGAAACAAAAAAGAATTCGTAATGCGTGGACTCAAGATGAGGAGTTGCTTTTGGCGGAATGTTTCATTCAAGTTTCCGAGGATCCAAAAACCGGGTGT
Organism: Tanacetum coccineum; assembly: GCA_026074375.1. NCBI lineage: Eukaryota > Viridiplantae > Streptophyta > Magnoliopsida > Asterales > Asteraceae > Tanacetum > Tanacetum coccineum. Next base: position 19,394 of record BQNB010051003.1, on the reverse strand, counting down.
GATCAAAAGCGAGATACTTTTTGGTACAAAATCCAAAATGTGTACAATAAGGAAGCGAAGAAAAAAGGCTTCACGGAGCGTACCAAGAACATGTTGACGGGTAAGTGGACTCCAATGAATGCCGCGGTTCTCAAGTTTAATCAATTGGTGCAAGAAACCATAGTTCATAGTGGGAGAATGATGACGATTGGATGTCGAGGGTGTACATTTTGTATTATACAACCGTGGGGGGGTGAGTTTAAGCACCGGAGTGCTTGGCTTTTTTTGAAAGGCAAGCACAAGTGGACAAACCCCGATTCGACTTTGCAAAGAAGAAGTCGTCTTTTGGGCACCGACGAGGAACCGGAGCATTTTGGAGATGATGAGTTGCCTCGACCACCCGGTTTGCAACGACTTGCTAAAAGTCAACGTACGGGTTCTAACTCGACCGCTAGCTCCGGTTCAAACCCGGCCGCGTATCAAGAATTCATGGCGGAACAATACGAGTTAGACCGCAAAGCCAAAATGACCGTGCTCGAGAGAGAGAGTGAAGACCGAAGGCGGTTGATCCAATCTCAAAGGATTGCGGAGGACATGCGTGTGCTACAAATCGACACACGCGGGATGGATCCGGTCGACGCCGCTATCATCAACGCCCAAAAGGCAAAAATCCGAGCGGCATATCCACCACCTCCAAACTAGTCGGCGCCGCCAAATTTATGATTTTTAATTTTATGCATTTTAATTTTATGTCTTTTAATTTTATGTATTTTTTTTAATGTATTGTTTTTTTTAATGTAATGTTTTTAATTTCAATGAATTTTATTTTTAGTTATATAAATAAGTGTATTTTAAATAAATATGAAAAAAAATAATAAAAAAATGTTATGGCACCAGAATTCTGGTGCCAAACCAATGCCACTGAATTCTGGTGCCATAGCATTTCTGGTGTCAAACTCCCTTTTGCTGACGTGGCACCACTTTTTGAGTTTGGCACCAAAAGTTTGGCACCACCACTCCCAGTGCTCTTAGGCAAATGTTTAGGCTGAAAATTTTAATTCTTTCTTATTAAGCATGTCCCAAATATTTTATAAAATAGTAGAGATAGATATATGTTTTTCAAAAGTAGAACGTCTGAATTATTAATAGTGTAAATGATTAGCGCTTTTATTTTTTAAATTTTAGCATTAAATTGGTCGTTAAAAGTTTAATGAGTTTTTCTTGTAAATAATTTTATTAAAATATATCATTATTGGAGGACGGTTACTATATGGTTGAAATGAGTTGTTACATATGTAAAAAAAACTTTAATTTTCATATTTTACATTAAAAAAAAATTCTTTTATAGTATTGCTTTTAGTCTTAAAAATTTTAATACTTCTTTTTATAGAAACTCTCAAATGCTTAATAGTATGTAGTATAGATAACATTGATTCCTAAAGAAATTTGTAGCCCACTTCAAAGGACACTAAGGTTATGTTTGGGGAAATGTAACAGTGGCAGTAGCTGTAGCAGTAAGCAGTAACACTTAGTAGTAGTTGTTTGTTAAATAAAAGTGTTTGATAAAGTAGTTGTAGTTGTAATATAAAGTGTAAAGTGACGTATAAAGACATATACACATTAACATAAAAATTCTTTAAATAATAAAAAGGGCATATATGTAATTTGAGAGCCAAAACGCTAGCGGCTAGATCTAGATGCTTCTTGATGAAGCGTTTTGAATAAGAGCAGTTCTACACAATTCAACCGCTAGTTGCTCGTTGCCAAACAAGCATTATATTTAAACTGCTAGTCGCTTGTTGCTAGTTGCTCCAAAACGCTCCCAAACGCTTGGTACGAAACACACCCTAAAATCTTAGCTCTATAACATGACCATGTTACGTTTTCATAAAGATCGGAGGGAATAAATGAAACGCAACATTGTTTGATCTTTCATACAAACGAGCAGAAATGTGCCGGCGCGTTGCGGCGGGATCACTTGTATTCAACGCATATATTTTATTTCATTGAGCATTTTTTTTTGCGAGTATAGTATTTTTTTTACTTATTTGGTTAACAAAATATTTGATATTCGTATTTATATAGTATATGACATTTACCTGGAATCATTCTAAATGTATTTACTTATTAAATTCATAAACGTTAACGGGGCTTGAAAGAAAACGCAGCCCAAAAGTGAAACGTCAGCCCGAACGGCAAAACGGCGTGACTTGGATATAAATACAGTCGTAAATGGCAAAAAAGTATAGGTTATTTATATAATCGTCGACATTTTTTACAAAATCGTACGTACCTCAAAAGCGTATCAATATTGGGCGTGTTTTGTTCGTAATCGGGACTCCTCTCGTCGGTATATTTTTAATCAAAGAAGTCAAAGGATATTTGTTAGATTTTTTACAAAGAAAGTTTATTATATAAAATAGTCGTAAATAAAAGAAAGTATAGGGTTATTTATAAAACTCAAACTTTCATAAGTCTTTGACCCTTATGATTTATTTTAAAATTATTAGATAGCTTAGGAGTGCGTTTTGAAAGTTTTTTTTCTTTTCAAAAATATATATTAAATTTTAACATTTTTCATAAAATCATACGTATGTCAGAAGCATTGCAATATTGTGCTCGTTTTGTTCGCAATGCGAAGATCTTTTTAGACGTATTTTTTTATGAATGAATCAGTAGATGTATGTTACATATTTGAGAAATAAAGTTTGATATATATAAAAAACCGCAAATAGCTAAAAGTTTTTAAGACAGTTTTTGTAGTTTGTCGCATAGTTTGAGGGTGTGTTTTATATCTTTTTTTTTAGTTTAAAAACTTTTGGACTTGGGCCATGCAATTTTTTTCTTGTTGGGCCGAATACTGGGCCGGAATAAGCCTGGCAAAGGATTAGAAAGTCAAACGTTGGTAAGACGTTTGCTCCTTAGTATAGAGTTAAATAGTGAAACACCCTAATTGATAATATTTCAAAAAACTCTGCATAAAAATCTATAACAAATGTCAGCGTTTTGAGGAAAACTTTAGAGCATTAAGTGTGGTGGCTTGAGTTAAAATGTCACCTCAACGCCACTTCAACATTTTAAATTTTACATTCACACACCAAAACACTCGCTCATTAGAGACTCAAGCCATTTCTCTATTTTTAAAGAGGTGTTCTACACCCACAAAATGTTTACAAAAGATTTTCTCACAAAATGATTTGTCATGCATCTATTGGGAGTTATAAATGTAAAAGATAGAGAGAGAATTGATTAAGATTAATTTGATTGGTGACAAGTCATTTTGTGGAACTTTGTTTGTAAAATTTTTGTGGATATAGCATTTTCTATTTTTAAAACCCATCATACCCAATTAAAACACAAACTAAAAAAACTCAATTAAGAAAAACACACAAAAGACTTGAATTGGCACAAGCCATATTACTTTGGCTTGGACAATGACACGAGGGAGGCGGTACACCGAAATGGCTCAATCCAAATGATGTCCACCTAATAATGACCATGTTCCAAGCAAGGTTGTCAAGATCGGGATCCTATAAGATCCTAAGCAAGCAAAGATCCTACGTAGGATCTGGATCGTTTTTGCTTTGCAGTATCGTAAAATCGTAAGATCCTAAGATCAGGATCGGGATCTTAACAACCATGGTTCCAAGTCACCATACCTAGGCTTCTTAGCCATAAATTTATTACTTTTTCCGTCCTAAAATTATTGTTCATCTTTCCTTTTCGGTTCGTCTCAAAATTATTATCCACTAGTATATATAGTTGTTGGAATTGCTTAAGTTTACCATATTACCCTTAATCAAAATTGTTATTTACAAAACTCTATCAAAATATTAACTAATTGTTAAAGGGTAAACCTGTTTTTTTTTACATTTGCAAAATTCAAAACAGTAATAAATGCACTTTTCTTAAACAGTGTATTTCTTGTCTGGTGACAATAATTTTAAGACGGATGTAGTAAAATTGATGAATCATAGAAAATATAAAGCTAGTCTCGAAAGCAAGCATTAAAGGTCCAACTTTTCAAAATGATCCGCTAAGAGTAGATTATAAAGAGCAGCGGGTGCAATGGCGTATCAGCTCGCCAAACCAAGTTGGCACGTTCGTCATGGCACGATACCGAGGGTGCTTTGCCAAGATTTTTGCCAAATCTTTGGCGCTCGTGAAAAAGAAAAATGTGTATATTTTTATCACCGATGATATGCAACAGCTACTTTCTATTTATTTTTAAACTTATAAACATTTTGATTTTTACATAACATTTTTCAGTAAATATAAACATTTTACATTGAATTTTAGTGATCTTGATTGAACTCTATTATCAGCATCAAATATTTTACAAATATTACAACAATTGAAACTTTGTGGTCGTGGTTAATTACCCTCAAAATTTTCCTTGTTTAACGGGGCTCTTTACAGTTTACGGCACAGCGGCCTCCGTAATTACAAGACGTGCCCTGAGGATTGTTTTCGTCTTGCAAGAGCAGACGATCGTAAGTAAGGTAGGATCGGGATCGTAAGATCCTACTATAATGTCATTTTCTTAATAGTCTTTGTAATATTCAATATAAATCTACAAATTAATATATATCATAAACACAAAAATATATAAATGTTTCATGGGAACGTCGACATAAATTATAATTATAAAATGTTTTTTAGAAGATTACTTGTTGTTTTTTTAATATCTAGGAAAACACAAACCCATAAAATTCGTAGATTTGAGTTCGTGGTTGGTTCGAGAAAATGTAAGATCGGATCGTTAGTAGATCTAACCAAATCCTCTTTTTTTATGGTAAGATCGGGATTCTATAAGATCCTAAGCAAGCAAAGATCCTACGTAGGATCTGGATCGTTTTTGCTTTGCAGTATCGTAAAATCGTAAGATCCTAAGATCAGGATAGGGATCTTAACAACCATGGTTCCAAGTCACCATACCTAGGCTTCTTAGCCATAAATTTATTATTCTTTTCGTCTCAAAATTATTGTTCATTTTTTTTTCGTCCTGAAATTATCGTCCACTGCCATATATAGTTAATGGAATTGCTTAAGTTTACTATATTACCCTTAATCAAAATTGTTACTCGTATTTACAAAACCCTATGAAAACATTAAATAATTGCCAAAGGGTAAAACTTTTTTTTTTTTACTTTTGTAAAATTTAAAACATTAATAAATGCACTTTTTTTAAAATATGTATTTCTTGTTTGGTGACAATAATTTTAAGACGGATGTAGTAAAATTGATGAATCATAGAAAATATAAAGCTAGTCTCGAAAGCAAGCATTAAAGGTCCAACTTTTCAAAATGATCCGCTAAGAGTAGATTATAAAGAGCAGCGGGTGCAATGGCGTATCAGCTCGCCAAACCAAGTTGGCACGTTCGTCATGGCACGATACCGAGGGTGCTTTGCCAAGATTTTTGCCAAATCTTTGGCGCTCGTGAAAAAGAAAAATGTGTATATTTTTATCACCGATGATATGCAACAGCTACTTTCTATTTATTTTTAAACTTATAAACATTTTGATTTTTACATAACATTTTTCAGTAAATATAAACATTTTTTACACAACACTTTTCACTTCCATTTACAGTTTTACACTTTCATTTCTTTACTATATTACAAAACATCTCAACATCTAAATGAGTTTTTAAGGGTTTTGCTAATATCAGCTCTTAGGCTGGATGGTATGGTGAGTATAAGCTCACCTTACACGTCAGCGCTACATCAGCTTTCTCTCTCCTCTCACTTAACTCACTACAACTTACCTTTCAACTGTAATAGCAACTATAAACTCACATTTCATTAAAATATCCACTTTATATAAAATACACCCCACTAAATACCCACACACACTCACAACCAAATAAAATACATTAAATAAAAAAGAGAGGGGCATACAATTATACAAACTCACACCGGTGAGTTACTCACCACTCTCTCCTCAAAATACATCAACTCGCGCATGACTTTTAATGGGTGGGATGGTAAAATATAGGTGAGTTTGAAACTCACCGTGTGAGTTTATCTCCATACCGTGTAGCTTTATGATTGTTGTTAACAAGTTAATTTCTACTACAATTTATTGTAATAACTTGAATAATTCAATCACAATTAATTGTTTGTTGTGCTATCATGTTTTTCGAGATTGTAGCTACATTTTTTGGAATTGTTAACCAGTAATAATCACAATCAATTGTTTGTTGTGCTATCATGTTTTCCGAGATTGTACCTACATTTTTCGAAATTGTTAACCAATCTATGTAATGAAATACATCTTGTTAACCACATCCCTTTGGGTTGTTGTTAACAAAACTCTCTTTTCAATAACCTTCTAAGAGTGCCGCAAAATCTGAACTCTTCATCTTCGTCATATCCTGCTACACCTTTATCTAGCAAAATTAATATCTTCACAACCCCAGTTTTCTTCTTTTGGTAGCCAATATACTATTTCATCATACACACCCAAACAATATTTTCTTCAACAACAACTACTGCAACAACAATTTTAACATCTTCAACAAAATCTAATGTAATTCTACCCACCACAACCACTACCACCACCATCACCACAACCAAAACCCGAACAAGCACCACAAGAAACCCGCAATGAAAAGAAAATATACCCGCCAAAAAATCAAACTCTGCCACCACCACAACCACAAATACCGAAAAGCTAGTCACTCGTTGGACGGCCCATGAAGAACAGGGTCAAGTGCTACGTTGCAGTTACCGAGGATAGCCATGTCAGAAATGACCAAGATGAGCAATATTCTTGGTGCAAGGTTCTTAATGAGTTTAACTCATTTTTGCATCACAAACGTACCAAGGATATGATTATGGGGAAGTGGGTAACTATGAAAGGTAATTGCCAAAAGTTCAACGGTATCTACAAACGTTAAAACGTTTGAGTCGAAATGATGAAATCGAGGTTGATCTTTTGAACCGGTGTAAGAGTGCGTTTAAGGACAAGAGTAGAGGAAAGGTGTTTACTCAAGAAGGGCCATGGCGAATCTTGAGACAACACTCCAAGGCCATACCATTGATCCGGTTGATCTCACCGGACATACCGAGCTATTCGGAGATGATCTGAGATCACCCCCTGGCAACCAACGTGCGGCAACAAAAACAAAATCGTAGGCCATGTCGGGTACAACGAGGAGTAACACGCAAGAGTTTCAAGAGTCTTTACAAAATGAGTTTATACTCAAACGGGAAGCCACTCAAGATGAGTACGCGGTGTCGAAGTAGAAAGACTGGACAATAATGCGGTTGGAAGACATGAGGTTTCTCGTTACTAGCACCGCGGGGATGTGAGACGATGATGTCCACATCATCAACATGCAAAAACAAGAAATCCGTAAAAAATATAGACGTGACAAAATGTAGTTGTTGACGTTATTTTTTTGTGTTTTTTATTATATTTTCTATTACCGTATTTTAATTTGTATTTTTATTTGAATGAATGAAAAATGAGTTGATTTGAAAAAAATGAAAAACAAAATAAAATAGTGGGTTTTAAAAGTGAGGTTTTAACTGAGAATAATGTTTTTGAGTGTGTGAATAAAATGTAAGTGAAAAAATAAAAAAAACTGATGTAGGCCACATATAACAGTTTGCCGTGAGCGATGCTCTAAATTTCACGTTGCTGCCAAGCTAAGCAACAGATGTAGTCTATAGATCATTCGGTGTTGAACCTATATCCTAAACCAAAAAACAAAAATGTTATCACTCATGTGATCTCAAATCTAAATCCAAAATACAATCTAAACTAGAATTTAAGCCAACAGAAATAGGCCATGGTAGGTTCATGCGATGTGACATAAAAAAACTTGTGTTTGCATGTCTGTATCAATTTACAACTCTAATTCACTCAGACTAACTTTTTTTTTAAAAGAAAGCAGAGAACTAGAATGAAGAACTGTTGCTTTAATTTGTTACCTGGTCAAGTCATAATTTAACACTAACACATGAACGATGTGCATGCATTCGATTCACCAAAGTGCATGTAATTTGATGACGTATAACGTGTAGAGCAGGCCTTTGGGCGTGGATTACATAAGTCGTGCATGGACTCAAGCCCAATAAAACGATCACAAGGCCCAATGGACCAAAACTAAGCCCAGACCAAGCTACGGTCCGGAGGCAGCAAGACGGACGAAAGGCTTTCAGTAGACACTTCCGCAAGACATCGGAAGTCCGCTAGGGAAGCTCAAGTCCGCAAGTCGCGATTATAAGCGGATCCTTGCCTGACGAGGGTCCCACTTCGGCCCACTAACAAAAACGAGCGAAATATTAAGAAAACCTAATATTGGGTTCACCTATAAAAAGGGATACTCTGACATCCCACAAGGTACGATTCTTTAATCATATTTCACACACATATACTCTGACATTCTCTGACAAAATATGTGTACTTACTCTCACGCCGGAGTCTAATCGTGGGGTCCGTCCCCACGGTAAGACTAACGGTTTACCTTTGATTGTGCAGGGAATCAATCTCATCACTTGGTTTAATACAAGATCTTGCCCATTGGCCCGGTCCAATAACCACCTAGATCCATCTTTTCAGCCCGTAACATATTTTGTACTAACAAGTTGGCGCCATCCGTGAGACCAGGATAGAACTGCGTTCTACGAAAATACTCACCATGAACAATCCTGAACAATCCGCTCCTAGCCAGCCCACGTCCGCCGTGAGAAACACGGTTGGGAGAGGAAAAGAGCCAGTTTCACAAGACCGAGGTGGGCCCGCGTCTGACGCAGCCCTCCGGGAGTATTGTGACAAGAACTACAACCAGTTGCTGCCAATCATAGCCGAGAAGTTTAACCGGGCGAAAGAAAAAAATGAAAAGCTGAAAGAAGTGAAAGCCCGACTGAACTTTGACAGATCCTTCGGGACATCGCGGTACTCTGAGTCAAGGACGATGAGTACTAGGGAGCACGAAAAGAGGCACAGATCTAGGCGCTCCCGCAGCCCAAGACCCAGCCCTAATGTGTTCTCAAGAATAAGACGCGAACGATCAAGATTGCCAAGGCAAAAATTAAGAGAGAAAGAAGGAGGCGTGTTCAAAAGGTTGGGAAACAGAGAAAAAAGTGTGTCCGCACGCTCAGACAGCCACAACCAGCGTTCCTACTCGAGATATACGGAAGCGTTCCTACTCGAGATATACGGAAGCGTTCTCAGAAAGTGAGGACAGCGGAGGCGGGAATTGGAAATCAAGATCAAAGAAAAAGAAACCAAGTAGGGAGGAGGACGACCTGTCCCAGCTATGGGTATGTGAAGAAATAGATCATTTTACACCCAGAATCCGCTACTTCGATTTCCCAAAAACAAGAATGCCCAGCCACATCAAGACATACGACGGGAGTGAAGATCCGAAGGATCACCTAAAAATCTTTCAGGCAGCTGCCAAAACAGAACGGTGGGCCATGCCAACCTGGTGTCACATGTTCAACTCCACGCTGACAGGAAATGCGAGAGTATGGTTTGATGACCTTCCGGCCGAATCAATATACAGCTATGATGATTTGAAAAAAGCATTCCTGGAAAACTATCTTCAGCAGAAGAAGTACATCAAAGATCCCATAGAGCTTCATAACATCAAGCAACGGGATAGAGAGTCTACGGAAGATTTTGTGAAAAGATATAAGCTAGAAAGCAGAGATGTCAAGGGGGCACCAGAGTGCATGAGGATCTCCGGATTCGTGCATGGAATCACAAACCCTAAAATTATTAAACGTCTCCATGACAAAATCCCAAAAACGGTGGATGAAATGATGAGAGTGACCACATCTTTCCTCCGGGGGGAAGTGGCAGCCTCGAATCACGAGCGAAAGAAGTCGTTTCCACCATGGAAGCAGCAAGAGGGTAATCAGAAGCAAAATTTCAGAAAAGGAAGTTTCCGAAAACAGCAAAGGCCGGAAAGGAAGCAGGATCGGTTTACGCTTCTCACAAAAACTCCCAAAGAAATTTTCGCTTTAGAAAAAGGGAAATTCAAAGCTCCGCCACCAATGACGACCCCGGTCGAGAAGCGAAATCACACCAAATTTTGTGAGTTCCATGGTGAAGTAGGGCATAACACGGACGAATGTATTCACCTGAAAAAACAAATAGAAGAAATGCTAAAGGCAGGAAAGCTTTCGCACCTAATAAAGGAGCTCAAACATAATAGTGGAAAGGAACAGCCTAAGACGGCGAAGAAAAGAGAAACCTCCGGGAAAGACAAAGCATTAGCCATCCTAATGGTCCAACCTTGGGAAAGAGTGGCTAGGCAAAAAATAACACAAAGTTTTTCTCCTAACACAGAAATATTTTTCCCACCTCTAGATGAAGACGAAGGAACAGAAGGTCCAATAATCATCGAGGCAGAAATAGGAGGTCATTGCATCCACCGCATGTACGTAGATGGCAAACCAGCCTCGGAAATACTGTATGAACACTGCTTCAACCGACTCCGTCCGAAAATTAAGAACCAATTGGTGCCAGCTACCACCCTTTTGATTGGATTTAGCGGTGAGATAATATGGTCAATAGGGCAAATACAACTACTGGTGAGGATTGGAGACGAAGAACACTCCGCTTCAGCTTGGATGAACTTCATGGTTGTAAGATCACCATCTCCGTACAACGGAATTATTGGAAGACCAGGAGTTAGAAAATTACAAGCAGTTCCATCAACGGCTCACAGAATGCTGAAGCTCCCGATAAAAGGAGGAGTAATTACCCTAAAAAGCAGCAGGTTGGTTCCGCTGGAATGTGCGTTGGTCTCCGGACCAGAAGAGACCCCCCAAACTCCCAAACCAATGGTGGAAGAAAGAGTCAAGGTGGCAATAAACCCAGAATATCCAGAACAAACAATAATGATCGGTTCCACTCTCACCGAAGAGGGCCGCAACAAGTTGTGTAGCCTACTTCAGCGCAACTTGGATATTTTTGCTTGGAATCCTGCGGATATGACCGGCGTCCCAAGACATATTGCGGAACACCGCTTGAACGTGCGAGAGGGATGTTCTCCGGTTAGGCAAAAGAAAAGAGGGCAAGCAACGGATAGAAATCAAGCAATACAGGAAGAAGTTGGAAAACTTGTGGAAGCAAGAATAATGAAAGAAGTACACTACCATGACTGGTTGTCTAACCCAGTGATGGTAAAGAAGCATGATGACAGATGGAGCATGCCCAAACGATGGTTACCCGCTACCAGAAATAGACTGAAAGGTGGAATCCTTATGCGGTTTCCCTTTCAAGTGTTTCCTAGACGCATACAAAGGCTATCACCAAATACAAATAGTAGAAGAAGATGAAGAAAAAACAACATTCGTTACGAGCCAAGGAATATTCTGCTATACAAATATGCCTTTTGGTCTGAGAAATGTTGGGGTAACTTACCAGCGCCTGGTAGATAAAGCATTTCATAAGCAGATTGGTAGAAACCTCGAAGTGTATGTGGATGATCTCGTTATCAAAATCCGCACGGAAGATGAGATAGTCAGAGACATAGAAGAGACATTTAAAACTCTAAGGGAAATTAACATGAAACTGAACCCTAAAAATATACTTTTGGGGTAGAGGAAGGGATGTTCTTAGGGTATAAAATCAACACTAAGGGGCTGAAAGTATGTCCAGATAAGGTGGATGTCATCTTAAGTCTCCCGTCTCCAAAATGCTTAAAAGACGTGCAAAAATTAAACGGAAAACTCGCAAGCCTGAACAGGTTCCTGGCCAAATCAGCAGAGAAATCATTACCGTTCTTTAAAACTTTGAAAAAATGCATGAAAAAAAGTGATTTTCATTGGACTGCAGAAGCTGAAGAGGCATTTAAGCAAATGAAGCAGCTAATAGCTGAGCTTCCCATGTTAACCGCGCCAATGGAAAAATAGGAACTTATTGTCTATTTGGCAGCAGCAAAAGAGACAGTAAGTGCGGTCTTGATGACGAAAAGGGAAGCTAAACAGATGCCCATCTACTTTGTCAGCAGGGCATTGAGAGGTCCGGAAATAAACTATACGTCAATAGAAAAGTTAGTGCTGGCCTTAGTACATGCTAGTAAGCGCCTAAAGAGATACTTTCAAGCACATCCAATCATAGTAATCACGAATCAACCGATACAGCAGGTGTTATCAAGACCGGAAGTAGCAGGGAGGCTACAGAAATAGAGTATCGAATTGGGAGAATACGCAATACATTACAGACCTAGAGTATCAGTTAAAGGGCAGATATTAGCAGACTTCATAGTCGAACGACCAGAAAAGGACTTTTCGGATACTCTGATGGAAGGGGAAGAAGAACTCCCCGAACCATGGATTTTGTTTACGGATGGATCCTCCTGCACAGATGGTTCCGGAGCAGGACTGATACTCACAAACCTAGAAGGGATGGAGTTCACTTATGCCCTAAGATTCAGGTTTGACGCAACAAACAACGAAGCAGAGTACGAAGCTTTGATCGCCAGACTGAGGATAGCGGAACAAATGGGTGTTAAAAATATCCAGGCAAATGTTGATTCACGATTGGTGGCTAACCAAGTGAACGGAACATACGTCGCAAAAGAGGCTGACATGATCTGGTACCTGGAAAAGGTAAAAACCCTTACCAGCAGCTTCAAAGCATTCTCAATCAGACAAGTCCCTAGAAGCGAAAACAAAAAAGCGGACGCATTAAGCAAAATAGCATCCACAAGCTTCGCACACTTGAGTAAGCAAGTGTTGGTTAAAGAATTGAAAGAAAAATCAATTAGTGAAGCGAAAATATTGGCAGTGGTAGAAGAAGAAGGAGATACATAGATGACCCCTATTTTCAAATACCTCACGGAGGAAACCCTGCCAGCGGATGTGAAACAAGCAAGAGCAGTAAGACGCAAGTCACAACGATTTGCCGTAATTAATAGGACTCTCTACAAGAAATCTTTCCTCGGACCATGGCTACGGTGCGTGGGGCCACTTCAAGCAAACTACGTTCTGAGAGAGATACATGAAGGATCTTGTAGCATGCATGCAGGCACACGATCTGTCATGGCAAAAGCCTTAAGGATTGGTTATTACTGGCTTACCATGCATAAGGACGCAAGGATACTAATAAGAGCATGCCAAGACTCTCAAGTTCATAAACCCGTTTGAAGGTCCTGGATAAACTAAATGGATCTTTGCAGCCTATAAAGGATGATAGCCAGGATGTATAAATACAAATGACTATGTAGAAACAATGACTGAATACTATGTGTTAATGCGGAATCTTAACACAGGTACTAAGAAGAACAATGAACAACTGAATAACAACTTTGTTAAAGTGTTTTTGAGGATTACAGAATGCTAACTATGATATTGTATATGATTTTCTAAGCTTGTGTAGAACTGTTATGTCTAACTATGCCTAGGGTTCCTTTTATATATCAAGGATAACCCTAAAAGGCTTACATATCTTTTTATATAATATCTCATAAATATCTTTTAAATATCTTCTCAACGGTACTAACTAACTTGCTACTAACGGTACTAACTAACTAGCAGTACTTGTATTGTCGGTACTAAGTATGGCTGACAGTACTAACTATTTATACTGTCGGTACTAAGTTAAGAAAACATTAATCCTAACATTGGCCATATTACATGACTTATTTTCTCCTTTAGATACATTATGTGATTCTTAAAGTGATGAAAATGTCATAATCGCCGTTCTAATCCTTATTGACCACTATGAAAAAGGATTAAAACTTCTGGGAAAATTTCGTGAGTCTCCAGAAAATGGTCCCCCTAAATATAGGGCGGCCCCCTAATATATATGGGACCGCCACCAATATAAGGGACCGCCATCAGGAGAATCATGAAATATTCCTGTCCCCTCCTTGTCTGCAACTTTGATCCTACTCCTCCTAGGTCTAGCTGTCCTTTCCCTTCTAAACTAAACACTCCTTAGAACTTTCTTCCACCAAAACCATGCCTTTCCCAAAATTCTTCTATATAAACATCATTCATTTTCATCTCAAATCACCACTTCTCTTATAAACATCTCCTCAAAGTCCTAATGTCATCTTCTAACAAATCTCCTCATGACTACTCACGAAAACACAAAAGAGCAATTCTTGAACCTTGGAGACAAAGTCACAATCTTCCACCATCACCACCTTCTCCTCCACCAAATAGGACTAAACCCACTTCTCCTATAACAATAAACCCTCTCTCATCTTTCTCACCTCCTCTATCTCCAAGCAACTCGCTACCTAAATCTCCACCTAACTATCAAGTCTTTGATATCACTCCTTTGCCTCCTTTTCCTAATTCATCTAATCCTACATCCTCTTTCTTACCTCCATAAATCTCTACTCAAAATCATAGTGAAAACCATTTGCATGAACTACTACACCTTTCAAATCTTCTTGATATCAACATTCAACATGCAATTGAATTAACTAATTGTTCATCACCCACCTCACCATTCACTCATCCTCCTTATCTAGACCAAGTAAATTTTCATTCGGACCTTTGTCACTGTTGCTTGGGAACTCGTGAAATCTTCAATGTTTTGAAAGATGACCTCAACCGAATCAAATCTCTCATAATTGGGCCCTCAACTCTTTTCCCCTCATCCATCACTACAAACTCTCCCTAAAACATCTCCTAAATAATCTACTAGCTTACTTTCATTAGATGCCCTAATTATGTTATGTTATGATTATCTTATGTTGTATCTTCATATATTGTCCTATATGGCTATATATGATCTTTTTAGAATTTGAATGAACTTTATTTATGAAGTATGGATTATAATGTTGAGATATTTGTCATGCTATGTTGGTTTGCACTTGTATTTCTAACCTTGTTATGTAGCAAACAAACTATCGTAAGATCGATCCCTTGGTGCCCCGAACAACGGGAGTCTTTAATCGTCGACTTCTTTCTCTCTACTATAACTCGACGATCAACCTTTTTGGATTCGACAAAAAGGGGGAGAAATAGAATTTAACTCATTAATAATTTATAAACGTTTAATTTTATCGTAAACGTTTTCACATTTTTTATTATCAAAACATCGAGAGGTTAAAAAATATAAATAACGTTTTTAGACATTATTTGTATTAACACAGAATGTTAAAAACGACGATAACTTGTGTAACACCCCCAAATCTGGGTTGCAGCGGAATGTTGAATATCCGAGGGCGTTACTTCATAGATCAATAGCACAAGATATGAGAACGACTACTAAACGTGTCGTTTTAAAAAGATACATTGGATTAACAAAATACTTGTTCATTACATAAGCTCATGGCTTCAAATTGTTCGACAATATAAGTAAAGATTTTGGTTTATAACAAATGTTCCTAAAATGTAATACGACCCAAATCTTTAGTATTGACTCTCTCCAAAGATGACCCCAATGTATCTGGGCACCTCAATGCGTTATGGACTGAGAAAACATTGCTTAAAAACGTCAACATTTAAAGTTGTGAATTATAGGTTTATGTAAAATCAATTGTAGGAACGCAGATTTCACAAGTGTATGATTATGCAAAAGTTGCAAACTTCATGAAAGAAATTACGTTTTCATAGTCATGGACACTGAAGATCGACATGTATGAATGCATTAATTTGCCAACATTTTGCCATGTGAATGTTGTTCCTAACCCGCAAATTCTCAAATCCGCAGTTATACGTTTTGTTGTCCGCACAAACGGCACGGAGCGCTATCAACCCTAATGGGATGTCTAATACAAATAGATTATTTATAACATTACGCTCATAATCTAGTAATTATTGTAATGATAATGGGCTAAGTGGGTTATCACTACTTAGGGAATACACCGTAATCCATAGTATAAAATATAAACTTGCGGTTCCAATTTGTAAACAAGGGCATGTCGCACCAAAGATGTAAATCATTTAAATAACTGTAAAACATGGGGCTATGAACTCACCTTAGTAAGTAGTCCTCTGAAAATGATAAATATATCCAAGTATGGCAAATGAATCACACCGTCAAATACCTAAGTAAATACGGCCAGCCTTAGCCTACAAGTTTAGGCTAACGACTTAATGCATAAACTACAATAAATTGCTAGTTTATATATACTGTTATCACTTGTGTGGTGGTGCACATGTTTATTGTATTTGTCCTGACTTGATGGCTCTTGGGAAGGTATACGATTACACACGTTCAAGTGTATGTTATTAATAAATATACATATTTATTAAGTCGTGGTTTAACTCGAATAATATCTGATAAATATTAATACCCGTCCGATACGTTAAGTGGTTATTAAAATCACCCTTGCTCATGAAATACCCTTAGGTTTTCTATAATTACAAAAACGGTCCCTATGTTTATGAAAATAAAATATTTACACTTTAAACCTTTATGTTTCCACATTTTCACCTTTAGTCCTTCAACTTTACATAAATTACACTTTAGGTCCTTACATGTTCCAAACAGCCCCTTAAGTTTCAGAGATGTCAAAAACAGTCCCTAGACTTATAAAAATCAGTTTTGGCAGTTTTAACCCTCACGTTTACAAATTGATACTTTTAGTCCCTTAACTTGTAAAAATCGCATTTTAAGCCCAGTTATGTTTTAAACAATGGTAGAAGGTTTCATTGGACTCCAATAAGCTGCATAAGCTGTGGTAGCTTATAAATAAGCTCAGATGAGCTTATTTTAGGCTTATTGGGCCTCATTGGCTCCTTAAAGCCCATCAAGCAAAATAATGGTCCAATTAAGGTTTTAAAAATACCTAAGCTCTCATTAAGCCCATTGAAGCTATATGAAACCGTTTGGCTTAAAAATAAGCTTGGATGAGCTTATTTAAGCTTATTGGGCTCGTTAGTCCAATAACTTTAACTTTAAAGTTTTCAAAAGATTCATTAAGGCTTTATATCGTGATCCAACTCATTTTCTAGTCTTAATAAGCACTTTTAGGCTGTTTTTATCAGTCGGCTCGTTTTTAAGCTAACAAGCCTCGTTAATGGACTTTTGGGTCCATTAAGAGCTCGCTAAGGGTTTTTAAAGTGTAAGGTTTATTATCCATGGGTCCATTAGCACTCTAAGATTTTAATAAGCCTATAAATTCGTATAAGCTCTCAATTAAGCTGTTCGAGCTTATTAGGGCTGTTGGGCCTGGATTGGGCCTCGGTAAAGGTTACCAAGCCCGATAAGGGACCAATGGTTCTTAGGGCTTATTACTAATCCATGTAGTTCAATAAGCTCCTCCATACTTCAATAACCTAATGGAGCTTATTAATAAGCCGTGGGTCCATCTTAATGGGTTGTTGGGCCTGTTTGGCTCGTCCGGGGGCTGTCGGGCCCAATAGGCTCATTAAGGGTCCGTTTAGTTTATTAAAGATTTAATGAGGTTTCGTTAGGGTTCGTTAAGCTCCCAAGCCCTCGTTTAAGCACTTTAATCCCTAAAATAAGCTATGCCATAAGCCATGCTTAATCCTTGGTGGGCTACGTGGCCTAACAATGGGTATATGTGTCCACTGTGGGTGCATATGGTTCGTGTTTGTGGTGATTAACCATAAGCCAAACACTTGAGCTTGTTTGTTCTACCTATGGTTCGTGTTTGACACATGCAAGCGTTTAATAAGTTAGTATGCTCCTTCCCAAGCCTCGCCATTTTGATTTCACGTAAAGTTTACGTTTTGTTTTCAAGTAAATCGTTTTTAAAGAAGACATATAAGCCCTAGTCTTGTTAGGTCAAATTTTATATAGGTTGACATATTTTTAGCACCACACAAGAGATAATATACATATGTACATGCGTATAACATGTATGTTTTTCCTTTTAGCATGTATATGCCCTCGTTAGTTTATGATTTACTTACTATTGTGACCCATTGACTACCAAACAAAGAGAAAGTATGATATGAACTCATATAAGTTTAGCATGTGACTTACAAGGGTCCTAGCGTCTTGATGTCGAGTTTGGACGTGTAGAATGACAACCCGATGGATTATACCTAACGTATATCGACCCTAAGCTTCGAAGCTTATTAAATAACCCAAGTTCTTAACTCGTGTACCCTTTTATGACTTTGTATGAAGACCTAGTACCACTTATATGTTTGAGGGAAATTGTTAAGGGCGTTTGTCGCGGTTTATGACCCGAAACAAGAGAAGAGACAAAGATGGTTTGGACTAGAGAGAGTGTTTAGTGTGTTTATAAATTTTCAAGAAGTGTTAACTATCAATGTGTATGGGTATATATATAGGCTTAGAGCTAGTTACATTTGCTAGTCCTAATTCAATCCAAACCGTGCCCTTATGTGTGGTTTTGTAGGTTCTAGTTAATCTCCCATAGTTTTGATAATACCTTACTAGTACAACTCTTAATTACAAGATATATGTACAAGATTTACCAAGATCATGAAATCTTAAGGTTTGTGTGTGTATGTATGCTAGTCGCGGGTATCAAAGGAAAAAGAGGGATCCAAAGTGGTTTTTATCCAATGTGTAATAGATTAAGTGGAGACATTAAGGACACATCTTAATTAAAACCTTGATGTACAAGTACTTAGGAGATATTATGGATTTTCTAGGTGATTTTTTGTGGGTGACGAGTAGAATCAAAGGGAAAGGGTAGGTTTTTGAAATCTTATTAAGATTATACAAGTACAAGGTTTAATTAAGAGATAATTGTACAAATGAGTAAGTATCCAAATGTTTTATGGTTTTTGTTTACCCTTAATCGGCCACAATGGCTTATTAATACAAGATTTGAATAAACTTTATGCTTAAGGTTTAAAAATGGGCATTGGTTTTAGTCTAGGTATTTCCGGGGCGTGTCTAAAGGTATTTTATTATGAAACGTAAGACCTTTTACGTGACCAATAATAATAAAACACGCAAAGTCAATAATTATATTCTTAATAATTATATAACACTTTATTGACGTAAACAAATAATTTATTTGATGACCGTTTACGTTGAATGATTATTTATAGTCTACGCGATTTAGCTTAAAAGTTAAATTAAAAGTAAACGCGTATCAGACTAAAATAAATAGCGACGAATAATAGGAGTCGTAAAATGACCTGAAATTGAGAAATGTTATAGTCTCCACCCGCTAAAAGAGCTTTGTCCTTAAAGCTTAAGACCTTGTAGTGGACGACGAAGCCCGGTTTGTGAAAAGCTATGGGTATTTCTGTTTAAACGAATCTTCACGTTTCTAGGTGAACTCAGGACCTCTCCTAGAGTTTTAACAAACCTTAACCAATGGTATCCGGCTTCGCTTTAATCGTTTGATTTCCTGTTCCATGATTTCAACGGGCTCTTCTACAAACTGGAGCTTATCGTCAACGTGAATTCCTTCCAACGGCATTACTAATGGTTCGTCAGCGTAGCATTTTTTTCAGATTAGACACATGGAAAGTATGGTGAACCCTGCTCAACTCTTGAGGAAGTTCCAGCCTATAAGCAACCTTCCTA